>PVJH01004046.1:0-131856 GCA_004026705.1 Nesogale talazaci
TCCAGTCCTGTAAACTATCAAGAAACATTTCTTTATCTATGTGTAACCAAGGTTGACTTTTTATAATAGTGTGGCCATACAATATTATTCTTTGAAGAGTAACTTCTAAGACAGTTAGGCTTGAGGTAACTTTGGGTAGGCCAGGATTCTTCCATGATATGATCTAGCAGAGTGTGTTCAGCTCTAATAAGGGATGTTCTGTCCAGCACTGAGGTAGCTGTGGAGAAAATGGGGTACAGTTGCTGTCAGGTGCCCTGGGGTTGGTTCTAACTCATAGTACCCGTGTGTACAACAGAACGAGACACTTATCAGCCCTATGCCAGCCTTACAGTGGTTCTTAGGTTGGAGTCCACTGTTGTCATCTCTGTGTCCATTCATCTCTTAAGAGAATCCATCTTCTAACTGCCATTCTACTTTATCAAGAAGCATGCTCCCTACTGACTAAAGGGATTGAGAAGTCTCTCCAACTTTGCTTCTGTTTTAGTCCGGGTAGACTAGAGGAACAAAATTTCAGAGACACACATATAGTTATAAGGAAAAGGTTTATATACAAAAGGAATGGGACATGGAGAAAGCATCCCAGCCCAGCCCAGTTCAAAGTCATAAGTCCGGTATTAACCCATATGCGTGAAATCAGTCTATAAAGTCTTCTTCCGACTCACGAAGTCACAGGACATCAGGTGCAGAATCCCGGTGCTGGCAGGGCACCTTGCCTCCAGGGCTCAGAGTCCATCAACAGCAGAAGTAACTCATCACTGGCAGAGGTCTCCATGTGGCTGCCCCAGCTTCAGAGGTCCGGTGTTGCCTGTGATTAATCGTCTCTGAAACTAACTCCCAACAACTGGGGAAGATAGCTTCTCATCTTCACGAGGGAAATACTGCGAGATTTCCCCGGAGTCTCAGGAGAAAGCCTTGCCCACACAGAGGCCTCATCGGCTACTCAATGGCTATCTCCAGATTAACAGGGCAGACTCCACCCCTACATTTCAATTATAAAATTAACATAAGCACATGACTGCCACAGCTTCTAAGAAGCAGCGTGACTATTTCTTTCAAGACAGATTCATTTGTTCTTTTAGCAATTCACAGTATTTTCAGTATTCTTTGCCAACTTCATAATTTAAATGCATCATTTTATCTTCTGCCTTTCTTATTCACAATACAATTACCATGTTCATCTGATGCATGTGAATGTCCCATGGCTTGGATTAGGTACAGTTGCCTTCTAACAGTGACATCCTTGCTCTTTAATAATTTTAAAAAGGTCAAAATTGATGTCAGAAGCCTGAAACTTGCTCTTCATCATAGAGTAGCTTAAGACTCTCTAAAAGGAATCATGAAGTCAAAAAGCTGAAAAAAATTTTCAAAAGACAGCTCAAGAAAGCAAAATCATATATTATGAAATGTGCAACAACTTAGAGTTAGAAAACAGAAAAGGAAAAACAAGCTCAGTGTATTTTTAACTGAAGTAACTAAAAAATAGAACAAAAAGCAAGCTTTGAAATATATGGAGAAATTCTTGGTGGAAATACTGAGCAATGATGGAATATCAAAAGAGGATGAAACAATAGAGTGACTCTACCAAAATAATAGAAGACATCCAGCCATTTTAAGAAGTAACATATAAGCAAGACTGAATGGTACAGAAGGAAAGCACTCAATATACCCTGAAAGCATTAGGCAAAAACAAGATTCCACGAATTAATGGAATTTCAAATGACATGTTTCAACTAGATGTTGAAATACAGGAAGCAGTCATCTATCCATGCCAGGATATTTGGATGATTATTACTTGACTAAATGACTGGAAGAGACACATATTTGTATGCATTTTCAATTGTGCTTAAAAGGCAATTTATATTAAAAGTACATTTTATTGTGCAGCTATGTAATCTCCCGTGAACATTATAATTTTAATTTAAGTTTTTGGACTCCTATGAGTTAATTTTGTTGCATGGTATGGCCATTTGTCAACAAATGGAAGCCAGTTTTCCCAGCTCCATTTCTTAAGGAGACTATTTTCCCTACTAAATATGCACTGACTCTATCCAGGATCAGATGTCAATAGATGATGGAATGTCTCCAGGGTATTCAATTCAATTCCATTGGTCTATATATGAGCCACCGAACTAATACCAGATGATTTGATTACTCAAGTTGTATAATACGTCTTGAGATTTAGTCATCTGAAGACTCTCTTGTTTGCTTTCTGTTCAATGTGATGCCAACCATTCAGGACCTCTTTCCCTTCCATATAATGTTGGGAAATAGTTATTTCATTTCATTAAGAAATGTTGTTGGGGTTTGGATTAGGATTGTTTTATATATATATATATATATATATATATATATTATCCATTTTATCTATCTATTTTATATCTCTTCTATCTATAAATTTTCACAATTTTAATTCTTGCTGTTCTTGAGCATAGATTGATTTACATGTGCATAAGTCTCTTAATTTCTGGTAATTTCTTTGTAAAAATCTTTTATATTCCTAGTTATGCCTACTTCTAGTTATTTTATGCTTTGGGTGTTTTTTAATTGTCTCCTGATTCTGTAACAGAAATGCAGCAGTGTGGTTTGAAGAAGCACATTTACCTTCTCACAGTAGAGAAACTTAGAAGCCCACATGTGGAGTGGTGGCTCTGAATGAATGGATTTCCCCCTTGGCTGGCGCTGGAGGAATGTCCTTGTGATCTCATCTGAGTCTCTGCTCATGGACTGTCTCCATCTGGCTCTCCGCAACTCCTCCTCTCTTGCTTGCTTGTTTAACTTCTCTGATATCATAAAATAGATTGAGTTAACTAATCTTACTTTGTTAACATAATGAAGAAAACCATCACTAAATCGGAATATATGAATGTACAAATAAACAGAGGTTAGAATTTAGAGCACATGTCCGGGGTTTACAGTTCAACCCATGACATTCTATACTTGGGCCATCAAATTTCATGTTCTTGCCACATGCCAAACACCTTCAGACCACCATATTACTCCAGATGTTTATAACTAACTCCCAGTTCAAAATATCATCTTCTGAATCACCTATTCAAGTGAACAAGATGTAACATCTTGCATATTGCAAGCTGGGACAGCATTCCTCTTCATCTAAAAGCAAAGCATTAAAATGCAAAGAAAAATATTTCCAATACAAATGGGATAAATTGAATGGGGGAAAGAAAACATGAGAAGGGCAACAAACAAGCCCAGAATTTAGGAGAACAAATGAATACTTCAAAATATCCCTCTGCTCTTTGGCACCGTGTGAATAAGGACCCCATCATATAGCCTCTGATTGTTGGCCAACTCTTTAGATTTTAGAATGAGTCACATGAGCTCAGGTTTCCATCTCACTTTAAGGTCTTCTAGGAAAGCTGCTCTTTGGCTTTGAGTTGCTCCCTCCCATATGCCAGAGTCCTGGTGACTTGATTATACTTTAGGCTGCTAACAGCAATTCATCAGTAGGAGACTGGTTTTCTATTCCTATAAACCAGTGGTTCTCAACCTGTGGGTCCCAACTCCTTTAGGATCTAGCAAACCTTTCACAGGGGTCGGCCAATACATAACAGTAGCAAAATTACGGTTATGAAATAGAAAAGAAAATAATTTTCTGGTGAGGGGGTCACCACAACATGAGGAACTGCTTTAAAGGGTCACTCTAGTAGGAAGTTTGAAAACTACTGATATAAACAATTACGGTTTTAATAGTACACAGGGATAGTTCTACCCTATCCTACATAGTCACTTTGAGTTGAAATTGTCTCTAAGCCAGTGAGTTTGTATTCTTTCTCCCAGACTCTATTTGAGTGACAGCTGTACCTAACACTGTCACAGGCACATTGTATGTGGCAGGTCCATCTGAATTTTGGACAGTAGTGCCATTTCCCTGCTTCATTGAAAGGCAAGGCCAAACTGTAAAGCTGAACTTGTGAAGACGGAACTCACTGGAATTTGGAGACTGTAACTCCACCCTAGGAAGCAAAGAACGCCCTGTTTCCTGTCCCCCTTTGAAAAATCTAGTTGTTCTCCAAGCTGTTCCTGGGATGGTTCTTTGAATCTCTTGAATAAGAGAATATATACCTCCTTTCTCCTGTTTCCTGCTTGTAAAATTCCAAAAGGTAGATGATATTTTGTTTTCTCCTTTTTTGGTCCTCTTCAGTCTAAACAGACATATGTTCTGCTGGGGTAACTGGGTAGTCCCATTAATCCCAGACTTCATCTCTTTAAGAAAATGCATGTAGCAACACCTTAAGGGAAAATACAAGGATATGAGTACCTCTATTGTACAATCAATGTTGCCAAATTTTAAGTTTATAGTTATTGTCTATTTTTGAAGTTTGTATTGGCATTTAATCCACCTATCAAACAATTCAATAGTTTAACCATTACAAGAAGAGATGTACAATCCTTACCATAATTGATTTTAGTATGTTTTCCCCACCCCACTCCCACTCATTCCTTAGTTAAATCACCTTTTGTGTGAGTTGTGTAATCATCAGTTGTAGAGAATGCTTCCTCCCCCTCCCACATACATTGTTTGTCCTCTCAACCTCCATCTTTCCTGTCTGCCATTCCCCAAATTTACCTTCCCTATAAGCCCTTACATTACTCTTTATCTCTGTGTCTCTACTCCTGTGCTTCACAAACTGGAAAGCCTTACAGAAATAGTAAAACATAGGAAAGCAATGAAGTGGCAAGGATGGAATATTAACAATATGGAGATTAAAAATATAAATAGTGGGTAAGAAAGAAACGACCACCATGAATATTTAAAAGGACAAAGAAGAAGTTTTCATTATTGAACAAGCAAGAAATACTCCCACCGAGAAGACTCTTGTGGGGGATCTGCCAGTCGCTTCATCAGACTAGCTACTCTGCAGATGAGTTTTGGACTCCCACTGTTCCCATAACCTTCTGCAAATGTGATGTTCACACTGGAGACTGTAAGAGTTTTCCCTTTGTCTTTGAATTTTGTTATCATTGCCTTTGGCTCACACAAATTGATGGGCTTCTTCCATGTGAACTTAGTTACTCCTTGCTTAGATGGTTGTTTGTTGGGATGCAAGCCTTTAGGATGGCAGGCACTCTTCTGATTGTTAGCCTGGCAACATCTACTTTCTTCACCACATTTTGCTGTAGCACCCTTATCTTCAGGGATCATTTCATGAAGGTGACCATCGAGCAGGACCAGGTTATCGGAATTATCTGTTCTTGGATTGTGGCTACAGTTCAGTGGGGGTCCATAATCCGTCTGCTCTTATCTGGGATAGGGTTGACTCTGGTGTATTTTGGTGGTCATATTATGATCTATTGAAACTCCCTTAAGATGAACTTAAAACCCCAAGAACAGTAACAGACCAACTAGGAGAAAACAAGACATTATTAATTGATTTTAATTGCATATTAATTCTTGACATTTGACAAAAGCCTAGTTTATTGGTTTCAATAGTATTTTAGACTTTGTTTTGTCATCTTATGCAAAAATCTCTGTATATCTGATGCCAAGGGTGCTATTCTCATAAAACATCTATTGTACACACATGAACAAAATGGTGCTAGTAAGACAAATTGCAGTTTCAATTATATAAATTGTTTTATATTTTGTTAATTTTTATCCCTAGTATGATAAATAAACATACAAATTTTAAATTTTTACAACTATCATAGATTAACCTTTGAAAATAATTATAAAACTAGTATTAAGTCATTAAATTTTGACTATAGTAAGTCCCCAACAAGCATTACTCATGTGTCTTATTTGCCAAAATTTTTATCAAATGTGGCTATGAAGCCTTCAAGACCCCAAGGAAATATGATAAAAGTTGCACTGATAAGAAATGTAAGGGTTTTGTGTAGTGGTTATGGGTTGGACAATAATCCTAAATTGGAAACCACCAGAAGTGCTACAGGCAGAAGACGTGGCTTTCTATGCCTGTGAACAGCTACTGTCTTCAGAACCCACACGGGCTGCTGTGTCCACTTCTCTAGGATCACTGCGATGACCTTGACTCTGGGGCAGTGAGTTTGGGTTCTGAATCTCAAACACTGGGAGCTTAGGACACACAGAATCCAGGAAAAGGAGCAGGAATAGTGACACCAGAATGGTAGAGAGAAAAAGGACTTAGAAAGAAAGGAGGAACCAATCCCAATGATGGACACATAACCATACACCCTCTACAGGGGGATGGACAAACGAAAATATGCAGGCAGATAGCAGTTGTTATTAGAGATGAAAATAATAGCAACGTATAATCTATCAGGGGGTTATGAGGGTGTGGGTGGGGAGGAGAGTGCATACCAAGACTCAATAGAAAGTAAATGTTTAGAAAAGAATGAAGAAAACAACTATGTAAAATCATGCCTGAATCAATTGATGTATGGATTGTAATAAAAGTTGTACAAGGCCCCAATAAAATATTTTTTAAAAAAACACAATGTTTGATTCAGCAAACATTAGCAAAACCCTTTTGGACAGCATCAGAAAATGTTAAGAGTAGGTTGCAATGCTTCCTACAACATTTCTTTAATGGTTGATAAATTGGGAAAATCACAACATTTTGGAGAAGAGCTAATTCGAACCAATATAAATGAGGTACTATGCATTATACTACATAAACCAGCATCCACAAATACCATGACAATGTCTTTCAGTAATAATACAGATTAGGGGCTGAGCCCCAGTGGCATTAGTGCAGGACTGCGGCCCACTGGGTTGGTGGTTCAAATCCAGCAGCAGCTCTCCAGGAGCAAGGCTGGGCCTCTTACTCCCACCAGGGGGCAGTGATGCCCACAAACACACACACAAAAGCACAGTGTAAAGAGAATGGATGAAATTACTCAGCATGTTGAAAACTCATTGTGTGGTGATTATTGTGTTAGGATGTAAAAAGAACCCAGTTTTCTATATTGCTTGGTGAGTCAACTTTTCAAGGAAATGAAGCCTTGTGACCACCATTCCTATTCAGAAAAGAAGAAAAATATTGCCGATAATTACTATTTACAAATATTTTGCAAACTGTTAATAAAGAAGAATCGATATTTCAATCATTTACAGTCTTTTTTTAAGGAAAAATGATTCCTCCTGGATAATATCTTGTCATTTGCTACTAGTGGGTTCCAAGTGATGATAGTTGTGGGTGATACTGTTTTCTTACATATTTTGGTGGGGGGGGCATTACTGTCCTCTGGTGGTGAGAATAGGAGGTCCAGCCTTTGCTTCTGTGGAGGTGCTGCTGGAATTGAACCTCCATCCCAGTGGGCCGCAGTCCCACACGCAATCACTACACCCCCAGGGCTCAGCCCTACATAGTTTTTTAAAAAATGATTCCAATGTATTCCCTGCCCACTGTGTCAATATCATCAACATCTCAAAAAAACAAAGCCAATACTCTGTCACCCAGTCTATTCCAACTCAGAGAGACCCTATCAAACAGTTCTTACTGTCCCTGGGGGCTCTGAGACAGGAATACTTCACAAGTCTCTCCTGTCCCCTGCGGAGCACCTGCTGGTTTTCCACTGGCCACCTTGCCAAGGAAAGCAGGCCAAAGCATTGCCCAAGATTTGAGTGAATGTCTACATGCAGGTCATGAAATCACGTCAGTAAAGCAATCAACAGAACAGAAGCAAATCACTGACAGATTGTTGGTACAACTTTGTACTGGAAATAATGAGGGATTCTGTAGTTTTATGCTTCTTTTGAATGTTTAACGGGTCAAAAGGACCCTGTTTGGATCAGTTTTACACACTCTATGGATCAGTGATGATGTTCCTAGAGAACAAAGATGCTGATTTGTAAGCTCATTGACTGTTTTCAAAAATGACATCACTTATTGGACCAATCACCTCTTCCCCCCCACCCCTACAAATCACTGTTGACTCATTGTGAATATTTGGGACAGGGTAGAACTATCTCTATGAGTTGCTGTTCTTCAGTGAACCAACAGGTAATTTTGAACTAGGCTTTCAGATTTCAGCCCAGTTGCCACCAGGACTGATTTACTGGGAAAAGTATAATAAATATAATTAAGCAAACCTTGTAGCTAATGAGTTGAACTTACTCCAAACAACACTTCTTTTGAAAATGAATTTTAGGACAAGGGGAATAAGCAAATTTCCAAATGCTTCAACAGTAGAAATCCATGGCAAAAACTTGCACATTTGTTTTCGTCCGTTGGGGGTGCTACATTCTGAATTCTCTGATGATTTCAAAGATTTCCTTTCAGTGAATATATCAGACTGGAAAAATAGACCCCTTTTCAAGTACTAAGTCAGAAGAATCTCCAAAGCTATAAAAAGAACTGATATAAGTAGCAACAAAGACGGAATTCAGATGCAAATTCAAAGATGGCTAGCGATCATTCTGAGAAGTAGCCATTTACACTTTATCCTGGGTTATGATTTGTAGTACAATAGTTTTTACATTGCATTTTCTTTATCGTGTTTAGTTGAATGTAGGTTCACTGCAGTCACAAATCTGTTCACTGAACGAAATAGCCAAGTACAAACAGCTAATATGCAATTTTTCTCTATTTTTTAAATGCTTCCTCCCACCCACTATCATGATCCCAATTCTATCTTACAAGTCCACTAATCCAGGGGATATACACTGATACAGATAGGAGCCAGAAACATGGAGACTCCAGGACAGATGATCCCTTTAAGACCAGTGGTGAAAAAGAGGAGATTGGGAGGGTGGAGGCAAGGTGAAGCAGAAAGGGGAGACAAATTACAAGGATTTGCATATAACCTCCTCCCTGGGGTATGGACAACAGGGAAGTAGGTAAAGGGAGACATTGGACAATGCATGAGATGACAAAATAATAATTATAATTCATAAACTATCAAGGGTTCATGAGGGAGGGGGTACTGGGGAGAGAGGGGAGAGTGAGGAGCTAATACTAAGGGCTTAAGTACAAAGAAAATGTTTTGAGGATGATGATGGCAACAAACATACAAAAGTGCTTTGCATATAATGGATGTACATATGGACTATGATAAAAGTTATATGAGCCCCCAATAAAATGTCTTTTTTCAAAAAAGAAAGAAGTAGCCAACAGAAGTTGCAACTACCTGCAAACAGGTTGTCACAATTTAAGAATACTGCTACCAAAATTGGGCTGAACATTAATAAACATAACAGACTTTAGTAAATTTAACACAGCATGCCAGATTCACCATTCTCATTAGATGATTTTTAATGTTACTTATGACTTGAATTTTAAATTATGTTTGGTAATCTTCTTGATGTACAGTATTTTCATATGTATCTATGATATGCAATATGAGTGTCTCTGTGCTTGATTGAAAAATAATTTTATAATTTCAAGTTCCAATGGGGCTTTTTTACATCTTTCTTTTTGTTGTATGGCATAAGTAGGAATAGAGATACATAAAACAACACAAATGTGCCCTGCATTTTTCTCTTTGTTCACTCAAAGAAAGTAAGACTACAAGGGGGGTGCGGAATCACTATTTTTTCCCTGAAAATGGAGAAGTCAATCAAATAAACTGAGGAAACTTCAGCTTGCATGATATTTCCATAAAAGTACCAAACAGATTTCTTCAACTGAACAAATCCAAAGCTCTATCCCTGTCCCCACAACCAACCCTCATTTGAGTCCACTCACATCATGCTATGTCACGAGTGGTGGCACCGTTGGCCTTGTTTTTCTCTTTCCCCATATTCACCTTCTCAGGAAATCATACTGGTTTAACTTTACTTACCCTGTAGCCCCAAAGGAAAATAACCTTGGTATGTACAAAGTTGTCATCTAATTTTCAGTTACCCTTATGTTTCATCTAGATTCTGGCAATTATCTCTTACCTAGCTAAAAGAAAGAATGGGAGAAAAAAGATGGAGAGATGGGCAGGCAACAACTCTAATTGTTCAGAGACTTAAAGTTTCACAAACACTTCAGCATGTCAAACAACATAAAATTGTGTCATGGAGACTCATACTGCTGTGGAGAGGTCAAACTCTGGGGACATCTGGGAGGCAGTTTTAGAGGTTCATGACCTCTCAGGGAAAATGCTTAAATTCCACCTGGAAGTAAAGGAGGGAACAGTTGCTTCCTTTGTGTTTGTTCCCTAAGACCATGTTGGATGCTGCACTTGTTAAGCAGTGGAGAGTATTCACCACATTGGGTGCCTGTGGGGATCATTTTCTCTCTCTTGGAGGGAGAAGTAAGACCCGGAAACACACTTCCCCTTGGATACAGCCACTCATGCCCTCTTCTCAATAAAGAAGATGTCATAATCATCATCATAATTCTAAGGAACTGATAGATGGTGAAATTGAAAATTCATGTATGTATTTTTTTTGCATTTTCTGAAGGGGTTTCAAAGTAGTATGCAGTGCTTAAAAGGGTATGAGCTATGGTCAGACTTCTACATTTAATATTTGGGTCTATCTGTTACGTATTGGGTTACCTTTATCACTTAACTGGGCCATAGGTGCCTCATATTTCTGGCAAATGACAATGTTAGCAATATA
This sequence comes from Nesogale talazaci, assembly GCA_004026705.1. Lineage (NCBI taxonomy): Eukaryota > Metazoa > Chordata > Mammalia > Afrosoricida > Tenrecidae > Nesogale > Nesogale talazaci. The sequence continues at coordinate 10,496 of PVJH01004046.1, forward strand.
TTAAGTCATGCCTAAAAGATGAAATATCAATAGAAGCTATTACAATATTCATATTTTTCTTCATTGAGAGTACATATTGCTTAAAGTTTAATAAAAATCACATCCAACGTCATCTTGTAATATTCAAGCTAAATCCACATCACTTTGGAGAGTAATATGTACATATTTTGTCCTAGTTATTTCCTTAATAGCCTATTTCTGCTTTCTGAATACATTATCATTCATCCTTTATTCCCTAAGACTCTCCCATCTTGGTGTGCTATAAGAAAAATTTAGATTTTTTGTGACTATAAAGAATACTTATATAGTAGTTTGGTACTTTGAGTACAGCATTCTCATTTTTAAAGTTCCTGTATATTAGCTATTTTGTAGTTTTCCCACAAATATCACAGGGATGACGGAGAAGCATAAGAAAATGATTTATTCAAGACAGAGGACAGTCCTGTGACTTGACATATTCGCTACCTACATTTGATGTCACAGACAACATGGGTTTCTATCTCAGAAAGGTTTGAGTGACTGCAGTGCTGAACTGTTAAAATGCTAGTCAGCATAGCCTTTGCCTCTCTTCTCAAATGAGCTAAGCTACTAAGATAGACCAAAGATGACTCAGGTATCTAGAAGAAGAACACTTGTAGAAACCCAGAGAGTTCATTAGTTTTGATTCCAGAAATAGCAAGAGTGTAAAAGATATTTGAGAAAAGAGAGCAGATTTTCAGGGAAAGTAAATACTTAGGTAGACGTGCAATGAGTAAGAATTCTGGAACCAACTATAGTGAACTAGGGAATTTAAAAGACTATGTTATGAAAACAATAAGTAGATAAATAAATTTTAAAAATGTTACTGAGATGGAATTTTAATATATTTTAATTTACATTAACCGCATTTAGGATTCTATAAAATCTTAAAAATAAAGAAATCCTAAAATATACAGTTATACTTTGATACCTTCAAAGACAATTTCAGAATTCTAAATTAAAAGAACAATCTTATTTCTCACTCTGCAGTTTTGAATGCTATCTACAGTACAAAGATGAAACAAGTTCCTATTGTTTTTATAAAGCGAGGCATTCAAATAATTTTGACGCCTACTGAAATGAGTAGGAAGAAATAGTGAATGGAAGTCAATTTGTAAGAACACAACCCCAGGAAAAGCTCCAGAGCCCACTCCTCACAACTGACCCTGGGGGGACCCCTAGCCATCACCTGAGAAGCATATTACTCCCAAGAAATAAAAGAACACAATTTTCAGGGAGAAATATGGACAGAGTTACTTGCTTCCAAAGTCAGAGACACTGATTTTAAGATAGCTGTCTAAGTGAACATAGGATTTGGGCAATGTAAGAGCTCGTGGTAGGACCAACTATTGGAAGTTCACAATTATTCTTTAATTTTTTAATGTGAGATTCTAACCAATAGTTTGTCAACATAATCACCTATAAAAACAGATTATGTTTGCTAACTAAGATGATTATCCCTACAGCTCCCTCCCCTTTCCTGAACCCTTTCATTGATAAAGATAGGGCTTATCTTGATAAATTGGAAAAGGTTTTATATTCATTTGATTATATAAAGATACATACTATAACAGAAAATCTGCCATTGAAGTAGGTTTCATTCTAGATTTTAAAAATATAGTAAGAACTGTGTAAATCAGATTTCTACATTTTTCTGTTTATTTCATACTATACAAATATTTACTTTCCATATTTTCTAATATTACTTCGTACTTTATTCACAGTACCATATCCAATTAATTTGAAGTTAATTAACCCAAAGTGTCTGGCTTACATAAACATGTTACTTTTCTATGTTTTGGGTTGTTCTTAAAACTTATTTCTATAGATAAATGAAATTCTATCTTTCATATTATAAAATTCCCTCCACCATATTTCACTTTTAGAAAACTGTTTTGGATTGTAGTAACCTGTATAAACACAAGCATGCTTATGTGTCTGGAAATATTTATTAAGTGTCTTCCTTTATGGCTTCCATGATTGGAAATTATTTCTTTTCGGTAATTATAATTTTAAAAAAATTCAGAAAATTGATTAAGTTTAGTCTGAAGACTCATTCTTTTCCCTAGTTCACTTTGTGTATAGGAATTTTATAAATGACAATATATACATTTCTCATTTTCAAAACTTTATATACTTTTCCAATCACTTTCAGAGGATCTCACTAGATTCCAAACTCACTGCCGTTGGGTCACTCAGACTTTTTGTGATCCGTTCTCAGGGTTTCTAAGACTGTGGATATTTATGGTCCCAGAGCGCCTCATCTTTCTCCTTTGGAGCCACTGACCTTGTGTGGCTGTTAAATCATTACTTACAGAACTGACCCACTCCACCGGACCTCAATTAGATTCATGAAGATGAACCGACAGCCAAGCTGATTTTCAATGCACCTTAAACACCTCTCATAAGAGATCGCTTCACTCAATTACATTTGTAAAGTTTAAGTGACTTAGAACCCCATCAGTTGATTCGTAAAACAGTAAACCCCACTGCTCCTTGATTGATATTTCAGGAAATGCTCCCTCATGCTGCTAACTGCAAGATTCCAGTTTCAAAACCACTCGATGGTCACAGGAGTGAGATGGCGCTTTCTCCTCCCTTAAATAATGACTCTCTCCGAAACTCACATGGGCAGTTCTGCCCTTTCTTGTAAGATTGATGTGAGTCACAATCAGCGTAAGAACTGAACAGTCAGTTTGGTTTTCTTCAAATGCGATCGTGTAAGCTATTTGGTAACTTTCTGTTATATGTGCAGGCAAGGACAAAAATCATCATCCTAAGCTGTGTCTGCGTATGAATAATGAAGTCAAATGTTAAAGTAGTCATCTGGTGGACTCCTAGAATTGCTTTCAATGGGTGAAGTCCCTGGTCTGTTAAGTGATAAAATAATAAGCACAGTTTTCCAGTTATTTTTATAAGCAACATTTTCACCTTTTCCAAATTGGCCATCCCTGGAATCCTATGAAATGATCAGGTATGCAAGATCAGAATTAATTTGAAATAAAGTTTTATAATCTTGAGAGTGATATACAGTGAGTTCCTGTAGCTGATTATATTGGGCTGTTTTAAATAAGCATGTGGTAAAAATTAATAAAGACTGATTTATATCAGCATATTGTTTCTACTCCTTACCTAGAGGGTAAATATTAATTTATATACATATATGACCTGCCTGTAGATATATGTTTGAAACACTATTCTATGATTATAAATTATTTTCAGGTTTTTCTTTTCCCTAAGGTGTCTAATACACATGAGCAAGGAAATCTGGAGGTTTTAAGACTGAGAAGAGATTATAGTCTGTAAAAAGGCATCCTTGCTAAGGAATTCTCCTAGGAAAGACACAATCACATCGCTTTTTGTACTGACACTAGGAATCAGTGGGTTGAGCGTGATGTCAGCAAATCTCATGTTCACTTTTTGTTCATTTTCTTGTCTCTCATAACATAAAGTCAATTAATCTATCACAGATAATAAAACAGAGGGTAGAAATTGAACAATTGCTTTCCTTAAAATATTTCACTTAGTCTTCAGATCATTCTAAACTATGAGGATTTTTTAATCAGATTCTATTTTCCTTCTGAAATGGTTCATTAAAAACAATTAACCAATCCCTTTAGGAAACATTCTGGCAAGGTCAACCACCCTTCAAAGCTGAGTCTATCTGGGGGCAATGATTGTCTTTCTCAATGTGCTTGACAGAGAAATAGGCACTTTCCAATAAGCTTCAATATACTATAAGCAATGATTTAACTTATCTTGAATTTCCAATTCAGCTCGGATCTTTAAAGTAATAATTGTGGAGGTAAGTGTCACTTTCAAGTCAATCTAGAACTGTACATTATCTCTTCTGTTTGTCCTTCAGGCAGTCTCCTGATGAGAGACGTGTTTTTTCCTATGTCATTCTAATTCTGATGCCATGCCAATGGCAGGCATAACTAAAACATTGCAGCCTTTTTTTTTTTTATTCACAATGCTTGAATGTGCTTCAGAATACTCATCAATTTACTCTACAATGCTCTCATCAGAGTTGACACCCCAGGAAAAGAAAAAAGATTTCTCATTCTTATCATGGTGAACTCGATTTTTAAATATTTAAGCTCAATTATCCCTGACGTCAATGCAGTTCTAACTTTGTGTTTTCAGCAATAATAGAAACATTTAAAATCTTAAGATGTGTTTATGAATGCACTGACCTCTAGCTAGCTGTATTAACAGCATGAAGTGGTATGCTAATATCACTTTATTTTTGAAATTTTAGGATTTACATGGCCATTGTGGTAGTTTCCACTTTTTCCTCCAAAGACATGAAAAACCAAAGTGCTGTGACAGAGTTCATCCTCTTGGGCCTTTCACAGAATGCAAATGTCCAGAAAATGATATTTGCTGTCTTTTTATTTGGTTACATGGCAACAGTTGGAGGCAATTTGCTCATTGTGGTGACCATTGTCAGCAGTCCAGCGCTCCTGAGCTCCCCCATGTACTTCTTTCTGGCTTTCCTGTCCTTCCTGGATGCGTGCTTCTCCTCGGTCATTGCCCCAAAGATGATAGTAGACACCCTTTATGAGAAGAAAACCATCTCCTTTGAGGGCTGTATGACTCAACTCTTTGCTGAACACTTCTTTGCTGGTGTGGAAGTGATCGTCCTCACGGCCATGGCCTATGACCGCTATGTGGCTATTTGCAAGCCCTTGCACTACCCTTCCATCATGAACTGGAGGCTCTGTGGCATCCTGATGGGGGTAGCCTGGGCTGGGGGCTTCTTGCACTCAGTGATACAGATTCTCTTCACTTTCCAGCTGCCCTTCTGCGGCCCCAATGTCATTGATCACTTCATGTGTGATTTGTATCCATTATTGGAACTCGCTTGCACCGATACTCACACACTTGGTCTTTTGGTAGTTGCCAATAGTGGGCTCATTTGTATCATAAACTTCTCCTTGTTGCTTATCTCTTACTGTGTTATCTTGTTTTCCCTAAGAGCTCACAGCTCTGAAGGCCGGAGGAAAGCTCTCTCCACATGTGGTTCCCACATCGCTGTGGTGGTGCTGTTCTTTGTTCCGTGCATTTTTGTGTATGCACGACCTCCAGCTTCATTCCCCTTTGACAAAATGGTGGCGATATTTTATACAATCCTAACTCCCTTGCTCAATCCTTTGATTTACACGCTTAGGAATAAAGAAGTGAAAAATGCCATGCGGAAGCTGTGGACCAGACTGGTTTCGATTTCCGATGAAAAATAAAATGCTATTTTTCAAAATAAACCGACAGACAACAAAACTTTCGATTAACAAGAAAACAAAATGGACTCAGAAGAGAACTTTACAGAGGAAGGACTTCGTAAGATAGAAGGCAGTGTAATAAAACAGAAGAATATTAATGTGGAGGTCAAGAAACATTTTTTCCATACTCAAATAACTGATCCTCTCGGAGTTGGCACCTCAGTATTCTTATGTTAATGAAAGAGAATTGGATTTTATATGCTTGCTTAGAAAGTAGTCAGCAAAATATCATCAAAGAAAGCAACTGTGCTGTGCATTGTAGTATTTACCAGTCACCACATGTTTAAAAAATTTTAAAAAACACATATGGGAGGGGAGAAAAATAAAGAGTTTGGGAATCGAAACTTACTGCAAGTATTTTAACAGCAACAACAAAAAGTTTACTTCTAGCACACTGATGCCAGGGAAGGAGGGCTGGTGGCACAGTGGGTAAGCCCTTGGCAGCTCCATGTGGAAGAAGCACATGGCAGTTGAGTTCTCAGACTACTGGCTCGGGCTCACTATGCTGCCTTCTGCTCTGTCCTTGAGGGTGTCTGTGAAGTGGCATCAGTTGAACTCTAAAGAGAAGTGACCCCAGTTGGGAAAAACCATGACGGGTAATTTTCTGCATTTGGTTCTGGGGACCACCCCATACCAATCACCTGTGAAAAGGGGAGGGAGAGGGTTCCATAGGACTATTGTGGACTATTTTAATTGGAGCTAAAAAGGCACATCTGCCTGACTATATTGAGAGCAAAACAATAACAGGGGTTTAATATAAATTGAGAAGAGATCAAAGGGTAGAAAGTAGATTGAATGCACTTCTTAAAAGGAACCCGCTCAATACACTTGGTGATTGCAATTTTGTTGACTGTGTCTGACCTTGTAAAATAATTCAATTTAAGCAATAGGTAATAAAATAAGCACCCATATTCAGAACTGTCTGCACTCTGTGTTTGCAAATGTAACAGTCTCCATCCTGGCTCTCATTACTAGCTACTCTTCACTTATCTAAAACAGATATAAACAACTGACATACTGCATAGCTATTTCCCTATTTCAAATAAATTTATTCTTATACCTCAACTAAGTTATGAGGCAGATAATTAGTTTCTGCGTAGCTCACTAATGTATCACTATTGTTACAAAATATGGGTTGAGTAAGTGAATGTTCCTCTAATATCTTCTCTTATTCAAACTTAACAGTCTGAATACAAACTGAATGCAGACACAAAAGCCCAAGTTTGTAAAAAGAAACCTGTTATTTTATTACTGAGTTATTACTGAGATATGTCCCTTGATCCTGAAAATCATCATAGTTTATATTTAAACATATATCAAGAATATTTCAAATAAGGGCAATACTGTAGTTATGTTCCTCTATCTACATAAAAAAATTAAAGTTCCTATATTGATAAAAAATAAAGATCTTGTGCCCATTTTTGTTCTCTATTCTTTCTCCTCTCCCCTATGAAAATTAATTGTGTTATTATGGAACTTTTATTCAAAAAGTAATATATGTATAATAAGCCGGTTTTTCACTTCAATTTTGCACTTTATCTATTGAGTTTAAAACTTATCAGTTTCTGAATTATTCACTACTCATCTCATATTGATGAGATAAAAAGTTGAAATTAGACACAAATCTATCTTAACATGTGGGGAAAATATGGATTTACACCCCAAATGTCTGCTGTCAACTCTTCTGAATCCTGCAGTGGAAAATTTCCATGATCAGCTTAACCCAGTGTTTTTATTGCTGTTAAGAGCTCTCAGATCCATTCTGACTCATCGGGCCCTTATGTGCAACAGAAGGAACCAGAAACCTCATGACTGTCTTTATGTTTGAGCTTCGTATTGACGCCACTATGTCAACCCACGTCGTCAAGGGTCTTCTTCTTATTCCTTTGCTGTCCTTTTCCTTTATCAAGCATGAAGTCCTATTCTAGAACCTGATCTCTTCTGAGTACATGTTCAAAGTTCACAAGACACAGTTATGCTGCCTCCTATTTCATTCAAGCCGAAATTGAAGCTTGTAGATTTCAAGTGACTCATCAAAACCCTTCCTCATAATTCTCCTTCCTGCATATAACTAAACTCACCATAGGTCAGGCATGGTTCTCTGGAACATATTTGGACCTGCTGTTTGTATTTGTTATTTCAACTAAATTGAAAAGGAGGTTGCTTTTGGACGTACATGACATCCTGATTCCTTCAATGTTGTCTCTCCTCTCTGTGCCTCATTAATGACTCAAACTATTTTATTCTCACTGTGCCAGGGACCTGGGTACTTCACAGGGGATTCTTAGGCCACAGTGCCCAAGTAGAAATGTGATTTTGCAATATAATTTGTTTCATGTGTCATAACTGTGACTATATTTTAAAAGAGCAAAAATCCAGCTATGCTCCACAATAAGTTGTTGTTTCTCAGTGCTTTTGTGCTGATTTGATTCATAAAACCCTTTTTACAGTAGCACAAAACACTGCCCAGTCCTGTGCCACCCCCACAAATATGGCTGTTTGAACCCATTGCTTCTCTGCATGAGAAAGCATATATCTTGAAATTAAAACAAATTATCTTACAACAAAACCAAAAAATCCCACTGACACCTAGTGGATTCTGACTCATGGATATGACAAGTATGGTATTTAATAACCCTTTATCTTTGTCATCTTTCTTTCTATGCTGACTTATAATGTAGGTGGGGATTATAAAGGGGAGAGCATAATACCATTATTGTTAAAAATAATAAATAATAACTATTTCCAATTACCTACCTACAACAGAGAATATTAAAAACCAAAGAGGTTAAGAAATGTCCTTAATTAAGTCCACACTGAACAAAATAGGGATCACGATTCCTGTCTCGCACACAGCTTTCATGACAAGAGCCATTAATTGGCTTTGAAATGTCCATATGCCTAGAAGAAACGGGTTTAGGCATTCTCCTGAAGAAGAGGTTGAAGATTTCTCACAAGGCCTCAAAATGAGTTGGAGTTTAACTAATTGGCCCCAGGTTTCCTTTTGTCCTTGGACTAGCCAGCTGGCTAGCCCATTGGACCATCCTTTGGGATGGTGCTGAGAATCTTGGCACCTTTATAGTTCCCAGGGCTGAAAGCCAGCTGTGGACATTTACAAATTAGTCTAAGTAAGCATAAGTATAGAATACAGAATTTATAAAGTGAAATGTCAATCCTGTCCTTCTTAAATAACTTTTGGGAAGGGAACTGGCCTTAGAGTGCCTCTCACAGCACACTGCAATTGCTTCTCTATAAAGAAATCCATCAAGAAACAGACCGATAAAATCAGATCCCTTCTCCCCACTCCCTGCACTTTCCAGTGTTATCAACCCTATGCCTCAGCAACTGCTTTTGGGGGGAACCAGGTAGAGGGTCTCTCTCCAAAGACCCTCCCTCTCTGCATCACCTTCTGCAGGCACACCAATGACTTCCCCTTCCTGATTTCAGTTGAGATTCATATGATTCATTACATTAGAGCCAGCAGTATGAAACACAATACCGTATTGAAAGGCATTTATCTGAACATGAGAAAAGAGGTAAGTGCTCAACTCTGTCTAAAACTTCTCTTCACACTTCCTTTCCCAAATGGATATGGTAGTATTTGTATTCAGTGGGACTTTGTACTCAGTTTGTGTGGGGTTTCTAAGGAGTGTTTTCACCAGCGAAGGGTGAAAGTCATCCAGGATGCCTACAACTTCCCTGACCACAGAACCACACTGCCAAAATCACTCCTGCTCATTCCAGGGAAAGAAGTTACACGATGACACGAAAATCAGCCTGGCAGAATTTTTCATTCTTAGATGGTCATTTTTTTTTATTTTAAAGTTCTGTGATAACTTTTGGGGGACAGGTTGTAAAAGAAAGCTGTATATTTACTGTTTTTTACTAGATTTCTAAGACCGAAGAAAATCCTTGTCCATGACTTGTAATGGCACTTACTATTAGAATTGGAAGCAGATGAAGAAAAAGCAAAACATTAATGATACACTCTGGGTTGCAATTCAGAGGCACACTGCTCTCAATAACATTCTTTGTGCATCTGGTCAGGGTGTCTTTCTGTATGCCATCCTCAGAGCCTTCTTCCTTCTGAGTCATTGTCTCACTGTCCTCTCCTTCATTTCCTTTCAGTTGCTGCCTATCTCCCTTTATTCATTCATATTTTGTATAGACCTAGTTTTCTACATTGGCATATTTGTCCCACCATGAAGTCTATGTTGATTTTGGCATCAAGGCATACACGTTAGTGTTAATTGGCATCTTTCTTTGCCGTTGTGGAAGTTCATTTTTTGAGAACACACATTTACATATGTGGTCATGATAGGATGATTTATATGAACAATGAGATAAGTGGGTTGAATGCTGAAAAGAAAGGCCATCTGGAAACATCCAATCCCCGTGATAGTCTGATTGTACTTGGCAAAAGTCGACCATGGATCTTTAGTATATAAAGAACACAAGATGAATTACAGTACTTACCCTCCTGTCCATAAAATGTATAAGAAAATAGAATTTAAAATGTGAAAGTCTGCCTACATTAAGCTCATGGAAAGAAATGTATATATTAGGAAAGCTGTATTCAGCTCACTGCATAGCTAATAAAAGTACATAGAAATCTAAATATTTTAGAAATTGAAGTAGATGGTTTATTGGAAAGAAAAGGGAGACTTTTGGGGGACAAGGAAAGAACTCACACTAGATTTAACAAATACTGTTTAAGTATTTCAATATAGCCTACAATTAAAATTAAGGATACTAAGAAGGTATTAGTAGCATGCTCCCCTACTCTGATATCCCACAATAAAGGGGTGATAGTATAGTATACAGCTCAAGAGAATTAAAAAATACTGTTTAGACTCAGCGATATTCAGCAAGATTTTCCTTCATAACTCCAGATGCCAAAATAATAGCTTCATTTATTTAACATAAAACAAAATACAACTGAATCTCTTGGCTCAATTTTATGGTAGTCATTCCTGTGTTTACCTGAATCAATGCCTCTTTCCCCTTTCTAACAAACCAACTGCATATGCTTAGGGTCTATTTGAAATTTAGTGTATAAAACAAAGTAATTAATTTCATCTTTTCTTGCATCAGAAGTAAAAGAGATTTATACTCATGACTTCTGCTTACTGTAACTAGTGTTATCACAGAGTTGTTTTCTGATTTGCTGTATTGCCAAGAAATAAGTTTAATATGTTTTGTATATCTCTATTGAGAGACTATTGGAGTTACTGATTTTGAAGTATTAATGTTATTCTATAAAATTCAATATATTCTTATTCAAAACCTTAAGTCTAGAAAGCCTACTTGGAAATTTCAGGTTCTTACATTGAAATCTGCAATTTCATATCTGTCTCCGTTTTATGAAATAAGACCAGTGTCAATGATAATTTTTAGACATCTAATTTAATGAACTATGGGGAAGGTAAAACTTTAACTCAAACTTTGGAGAAATAATATTTTTTTCTAAAAGTATAAACAAAACAAGACACTTAGTTGCCAGATACAAATGGCACACTAAATTATCTCCAATGTAACATTTAAAGTAATGTGACATTTCAGATATCAATCCACATATATTTCACATATTTGAATCAAACAACAACAAAAGAACAATTCCACTGAGCTTATTCAGACCTGCGTGACCTCAGAGGACAGAGTAAAACTGCTCCCTGGGGTTTTCAAGGCTGTCATCTTTAGAGAAGCAGACTTCCAGATCTTTCTTTCACAAAGCAGTTAATGGGTTTTAACCACCAATCATTTACTTGGCAGCCTAGTACTTAACCACTGTGATCTAAAGGGCTTCTTACATAAATATATTAAAGTGTCTATTAAAATTTAAGTTTTAGGGCAAGAAAACATTTCAAGACTTTAAGTGGTTTCTTCTGGTCATACAGACAAATTAGTAATTCTCAGAATTGATCGGAAAGCACAATTCACTCCCTGCTGTGCCTTCTGCATAGAATATTTTGAAACCATAATGAAGACATTGAGTTAATACTTGTATGTAATTCTGTGCATAGGCATTAACAATTAAAAGTCCTGGTGATTCCCATGTTTTATCAGCTGCTGTGAAGTTGCCTCTGATTGTTGATAACATGTATACACAAACTATCAGGTTTTGTTCTCTATTGGAGTGTCATTGACTTTTTTTTAGCAGTTGATGATATCTACATCTAGAAGAGTGTTGAAACATGTTCAGATTATTGCTGCAAACAATCCTCTATTGACAGATGACTGTGGTGTTTTGACTGAGAATCAATCAGAGCGTCTATATCAAGAGATTCGACCATGGACCTAGTGCTTCAGAAGAGAAACCTAAAATTTTTTGCCTGTCCAATCAGCATTTATAGCCAAGTCATTACTTTCATGCTTTTCTTTGCAGATAACAGATTTCTCAGATGCACCCTTTACAGCTCAACTATGACTATGGGGCTGAACAGCAGCGTTACTGAGTTCATTCTCCTTGGACTAACACAGGATGCCCTGAAGGGCGAAATTTTGTTTGTTGTCTTCTTGGTGCTCTATCTTGCAACTCTGTTGGCTAACTCATTTATTGTGGTGACCATTAGATACAGTCGGATGTTAGGGTGTCCTATGTATTTCTTCCTTTCCTATTTATCCTTTGCTGATGCCTGCCTTGCAACAGCTATAGCTCCCAGACTGATTATAGATACTCTCTCTAAGAAGAAAGTCATCTCCTTCAATGCTTGCATGACTCAACTTTTTTCAGCCCATTTTTTTGGGTGCCTGGAGATCTTTGTGCTCATACTTATGTCCTTTGATCGCTATGTGGCCATTTGTAGGCCCCTGAGATACACAACCATCATGAACCAACAAGTCTGTAGTACAATGCTGAAAACGGCCTGGGTGGGATCTTGTGTCCACTCATTAGTACAGATGATCTTAGTTTTGCAATTACCCTTCTGTGGCCCCAATGTTATTGACCATTATTTCTGTGAATTGCAGCCTTTGTTGAAACTTGCGTGCACAGACACTTATGTTATAAATCTGCTCATAGTGTTTAATAGTGGGGCAATATGCATGGTTAGTTTCATAATCCTGATTATCTCCTACATTTTCATCCTATATTCCTTGAGGAACAAGAGTGCCGAAGGAAGAAAGAAAGCGCTCTCCACCTGCACCTCCCACATTATCGTTGTCATTTTATTCTTTGTTCCATGTATCTTCGAATACACCCGCCCTCCAATCACATTTCCTGTGGACAAGACGGTGGCTGTATTTTACACCATTGGCACACCCCTGCTCAACCCTCTTATTTACACTCTGAGGAATGCAGACGTAAAAAACGCCATGAGAAAACTATGGTGCAACCAGTTATGAGTAAAGAAAAAGACTCTAGGTGCTCAGTCTCTTAACAATTCCTATCAAAATGAACTCATAGAGAAGGGAAACTGTTTCATCCTGATGGGGGCAGTAGAATCCTCTCCTAGAAATATGTCTGGGTGAGGATAGAGATAAAGTGAATGTAGACCTATCATTTTATCTTGATTGAATGCTACAGAGAGCAACACAATATCAAGTGTAGGGATATTTGTGGGGCCAAGAGCCCATTCCCCCTTGTGCTCTCCATATTTGATCCTCCTGTTCTTTTGTGATTTTTGAACCAAATATGTATATACCTTGACCTCACTCTTTCATAAATTATTCTGGTTTGACCTTGTTTTCTCCATGTTTAATAAATTATCTCAATTTTTGACTAATTTGCTTTTTTGGCAAGTTATTTCTGGCAGTATTTATGTGATCTTTTCTGGATCAAGAGTCAATAAGATAAGATTACCTGAAGAATGTGATATAATCAAGAATACTAGCTATTTAAGCCATATTTTCAGCTTTTAGATAATCCTTAAAACAAGAAAAAGAAAAAATGGTAAAAAGCATGTTTGCACTTATCACTTGGATACATCCAGGAAAGCAAGCCGTAATCTACTATTCAAAACAGGATGATTCTAGTTCTAATAAATATAACAATATTCAGCTATAGTCATTTGCTGTGTGCTTTAATATATTTTCTCCTTCATTGTGTTGATATTTATTCATTCATAAAATTTTGTTCCAGCTACATTTTTGTTCTTGTGCATTAAATCAATTAAAACAGACAAAATTCTTTGGTTGTAGAATTGGTTACAATTTTATAAAATTGTGAGAGTCATATTATAATATTTAACATGTTTATATTAAATTTCCATGTGAAAATTGGCACATTCATAACAAGCGTGACTGTTACAAATAAATGAGCATTTATTTGAAGAGATATGTAATGCATAAAGAGAGAAACAACTGACATATAGAGGGGGAAGACCCACATATTATAATATTCCATTTAGAGAAAAGCTAGCCATAGAAATGAGACTCTCAACTTGGATACGTAGGCCTAAGTATATCAAGGAAACAAAATTCCCCACTACTTACTAGAGATGGTCTCAATGCATGGGCACTTTTCATCGACTAATAGTGTACCTGCCTGCAAAGTTCATTTCTGTGTGGATATCAATATTTCTGCATAATATTAAAGATGAACATTACCAACATTTTCTCTTGTCCAAATCCTAGGCATATTAAGGAAATGTCAAATGGTATTGGACTTCCTATAAGACCTTTCTCTTTGGAGAGTGAGTTATTGACCAGTAATCAAAGCAAGCTTTTTGTTGTTCTTGGAAGTACCATGGACTTCTAGAGAAACAGACAGCTCTGTCTTAGAAGAAGTACAACCAGAATACCTCTTTGACGCTAGAATGGTGAATTTCCATCTTAGATCCTTTGAATATGGTATCAGGAGAGATCAGTGTGGAAATGGAACCCCTGCTTATCAAAGGAGAGGGTCCACGAAATGAAAGAATACTATCACCAAGATGGGTTGACATGTAGTGGGCCCGAACATAATCACTGTGAAGATGCAGCATGATTGGACCATGCTTTGTTCTGTAATTCTTAGGAAGAGAGAAGGGGGAACGGGTACAATAGCACCTACAGCAACAATGACAGCAACTCATGTCATTAGATTTTGGAAGGTGGTATTTGAATTCCCTAAACCTTTTTCCTGAAGTATTCTGTACTCTTCAATTTATGCCACATCAAAACATCAGCTTTGATACCTTCAGAGGACTCAAATCATATTCCCTTTTAAATGTTTTGTTTGGAGCTTTGTTATCAAAAAAAGAAGTTTGATGGACCAAGAACAAGGCTGCAATTTGTAAAGTATGAGTTTTCCTAACAAAATTTCATAGGACAGTTTTTAATAATGAATAAGCACTCACATTATCACAAAAAAAAACCTTCTTTAGTACAATTCTTTCTGAGTCTTTTTTCACCAGGGTTAATTGAAGGAAAATTGATTCATAAAAAGCTTCAGAATTGCCCTCTTTGAAGTTATCTTTCAAGATTTTTCTTTTGAGATTCCCCCAAATGATTATCATAACTGTAAAAACAGACCACTCTGTTCAAATGGCCCAGCATACCTAGTCCAAAGACATGGTTTTGATTGGACTTGGTTTTGATAAAACCTTTATAAGACTAAGAAAAGTGTATTCTTGAGACAAAAGTGCATTACTGAGACATATTTTAACATACTTTGCTTGGATTAAATCTGTGTTTATGTGAACTAAAACCCTAGTACTAATACTTTTTTTTTAAATTCACCTCATGTGTATGTGTTTTCCAAGAGGATCAAAAGTATCTTCAATTAATCTTCCAGTATCTTTAGTTAATTTTTCAAATTGTTTTTGAAACATTCATATATTATATATGAATATATATTGCAGAAAGATATGTAACTCAAAGACATTCTGATCATTGAGAATTTTTGCATGGGTTTTTCTTGGATGTTACTAAACTAGTAGACCCTCAAATGTTGATACATTGGAAAATGAATTTAAAAGAGGGATCTGGAAAACCTCCTAGTGGTTTTATAGACAGTAAGTTTTATAGACAGTGAAACAGGAATTTTCTGGCATGTACAAACTGTATCCACATGTTGCTTGACTTGGCACAAGGTTAGCCTTAAGATTCATTAGTATATGTTACCAGGGTAATGAAACAGAAGAAAAGATGGGGGAAAGGAAAAAAGATGAACAGAATAAATACCAATGGCGAGGAAGTAGTCATACTTTTTACTGTACACAGACATGCAGCAAAGATGATGACGGTTTGGGCAACTTCTTCTGGGCAGGAGGACATTGATTAACAGGATATTTTGCTTGCTAATCAAAAGTTGATGAGACTTCCCTGAACACATATACGATTAGGATATCACTCCAGAGCTAACAACAACTACTTCTAGAAGAAGTAATGTCCTGGAATAGATTTTGGTGATGGTTCCACACTTTTTGTTCTTTACAAATCCATTTTATTATCATTCCAAAGTTCAATATTTTATGACCGTGATTTAAGTATTGAAATGCATGTAGATGAATTGTGTGTCAGTGAAATTACTAAGTATAATCAAACTAATTTTAAAAACAACCCTTAAAATTGAAATCAATGATGGTGAAGGCAATAAATACAGTCTATAAAGATGACGATCATAACTATCTCTCCACTACAGACACCCTACAGTGGTTCTCAACCTTCCTTATGCCCTGACCTTCTACGAAAGCTTCTTGTGTTGTGGTGACCTCCTCCCAGGCATAAAATTGTTTTCATTGCTGCTTCACAGCATGTAATAAACTGCTTTGCATCTTTTTCGTATATTTAGTGCATGCTTCGGTAATTAATGATTGATCATCCTTGATTGAACATGTTCTATTTGCAATCTCTCCCTGGAAAAGTTATTTTTTCACCTTCCCGAGTTAGCTTTTGGAATCAATACTTTAGGAAAAACAATACTGACCATATTTTGAATTTATTGTATTTTCTCACCAACGCCCCTAGAATTTTGGTCTGAGCTTTCATTGGCACTTAGGTCATAGTAATAGGCTCCAATATATCTTACTATTTCTACTCCTAGCCTGCAATGCATATTTTGCACACAGCAGAGAAAGACTCTAACTTTAAAGTACAAGTATAAAAAAGAGCAGCTCAAACCTGCTATGCCAGGTGCCTCAGAAGACAAGACTGAGAACCTGCTTCTGAAAATGCTATTGAGCGGTTCTCTGAACCATGCGGTTGCAGTGAGCCGACACCAACTAGATGATGACAAGCAGCACTGCATTCTGACCTATGTCCACCGACACACCACACAAGTTTAGTATCTGAAGGTGCACAGTGGGAAGATGTTTGACTGCTAACTGAAAATCTGGTGATTTTCATTGCCCAGACTTCTACCAAGGAGAGTTTGTAGGGCACATGCTTAAAGATTGCAGCCTTGGGAAGATGATGAGGCAGTTATCTTATGACCCACGGAGCTCCTGTTAGTTAGAATTCACACTGCAAGAATGGATTTGGACCCTGTTACTAATGTCACGGTGCCAATCACTGCTATGCTGTGGTTGGAGACTAAACAGATGATGGGACGAATTGAGACCACTCTCAAGATGTGGATGTTGAAGTGTGATACAGTAACAGTGGTGGCGTACAGAATACTAATTTTAAAGTAACTTGAAAGAGAAAATTTGTAATAACTGCCTTGCTAAACTTGACCTTAACTTTACTATGTGTCTTCGTATAAGGCAATTTTAGCATAAGTAAGTTATTTCCATAAAGTCCTCAAAGTCATATCTGAGTCATAGTGACCCCAATATGGTATTTCTGACTCTGGTAATCTTTCCAAGAGCCAGCAGCCTCATCTTGAGGAAGTTGTAGGTTTGAACCACTAATCATGTAGCTAACAGCCCAGTGACAAACCCGCATCATCACCAGTGTTCCTTAAACAAACAAACCAAAGCCTCTCACTTCCATCATGTCAATTCTGACTCATAGTGACCCATTAAGAGGGTAGAACTTGCCCTCTGGGTTTCTGAAACAGTAACTCTTTACAGAAGGAGAAAGTCTCACTTTAATCTTGTGGAGTGACTGGTGGTTTCAAACTGCTGACCTTGTAACTCAAAGTTCCTTATGTCATGATAATAAAAGACCCTAAACAAACACTGCCATGGAGTCAAGTGTGAGTCATTCGCAACTCCATAGGACAGGGTAAAATTGTCCTTGTGGATTTCTGAGACTGTCAATACTTATTGGGGAAGAAAGCTTCATCCTTCTCAGAGTCTGTTGGATTTGAACTGCTGACCTTGAACCACCAGAGCTCTTAGCCATGTTATAGTTACCTAATTTTACTAAATTTTACTGTTGTTGTAATAGCTCCCTTTATTTCAAAAGAAGGTTTACATTATCATAAAATGGTGCTTAGGTCATTCTTAAGGGTATATGTCATGAATTCAAATATAATAAAATAAAATATGACCATACAGCATTAAAATGCACTAATAATTTTAAAATTTAGTCTTATATCTGTCTAAAAGTTATAAGCATACCCAAAATCTAAGCAAATATCAACAAGTTGATTCTGACTGGTAGTGACTCTGTAAGATAATCATTCAGTCCCTCTATTGAGTGGATGTCACATGAGAGTGACCCTGTAGCACAGGACAGAACTCACTGTGAGTTTTCAAGACTGCTGCTCTCTATAGGGAGAAGTCCTTCTTTCTTTCTTAGAGGAGCTTGTGGTCTCAAAGGGCCAATCATGCGGTTTACAGGCAGATGTCCCACCACTATGGAACTGCCCATAAGCTTTCTGGGTTGATCAATCTTCCTGGGTACAGACTGTCAGCTCTTTATCCTTAAAGGGGTTCCAGCTTTCAGTGTCTGAATAGTGATGAAATCTTAACCTTTGTCACTCAGGTTGCCAGTTGTAAACATAAAGCACTTTTGACTTTAATGTTTGTGCATGTACTAGTAAAATTATGTCATAACTGAAGTTTATGATACTTTCTCTTTAAAATATCATACCTATTTAAAAAATGTAATGGGTTGTCTATTCCTAAAATAAGCATACATATTACAAAACGTGTTTTAACAAAATTGTATATGAACTTTGGAAAAGATAGATGAAACATGATTTAATGTAAGGAGTGTGACCTAGATAGTGGACAAGATTCTGAGCTTGTCAATCACTGACACGTAGCAATGTTGTTTCTCTTAATGCTTTTAAAATTATTCTTTCCTAGGAAAATTTCTTCTGATAATTTAGAGAGATTTGAAGATCCTTTTTCCATTGAAGCTAATGTTTAAACTCATGACTAGGGTAAATTGGGTGTAAAATGATCACTGCCTCTACTAATCCATGCCCTGTGGAGTGCTTTCTCCTTGAGTGTAGGCAGAATTTGTCGTTTTCTTATGAATAACTGAATCCAGTAAAGCGAGATGCACTTCCACCACTATTTTACATCAAATTGCAATCTCTACCCTCTCCACTGCCTCTCTCTCTAGCTGGCTTTATGAAGGAATGTGTGACTGTGTGTGACATGCTCTTTTGAAATGCACACACACACCCTTCTCTGAGGAAGAATCTGGCTGGGGACAACCTTGTCTGGGATTGATTGGCCCCACCCCTTTGCTGTGTTCGTCTAGTAACTGGGCTAAGTGTCTCACTGCGCAAATCCTTTGGGGATACCTGGGAAGAATGGCCCGTGACCTCTGGAGCTGAGACACGCTTCTGGGTATATGCACATTTCTATGAAATCGGTATAAATCTCTACCAGGCTGTCTAGGAAGGATTGCTTCTCTGTAGAGCATATTCTATCCCCAGGGTTCATGAAGCAGAAAGCAAGAGCGTAACTATCACAGTCACGTCGCTGGCTGTCTACCACGGTGCATAATCATAACGGAAAGAAAGAAGATTATGAGCTCAATCTTGAAGGCCATCTTTTTGTTTACCAGAAAAACAGTAAGTTTTCAAAGCTAACTAAAACATTTCTGTTTGATTGCCTCCCATTAAAAGGCTGGTTCACGGCACTTGCTGGAAAAAAAATTTTTGAAAAAGGGAACTTCCTGGAAAAATAAAATAAAATAAAATAAAAGGCTGGTTCTGTACAATTGTCCAGCGTTGCCTCATTGGTTAGAGCAGTTGCCTTCATCTTGTCTGTTCTCCCTCTTAAGAAACCTGAAATTCCAGGAACATATTTTCCCCAGTGATGAGGTATATCTGTTCTCTCCTCGTCGCTTGGCTTTCTCTGCCTTCCAATTTTCTCAGCACTGCTCGGAGGCCAGCTGGGATGAAACAAGCCAAACAAAACACGGAGTGGGAAAAGGGAGTGCAGCGAATGCTTCCTGGGATCAAAATTAATGACAAAGTATCCTTCCTCCAGACTCTTTTTTTTTTTTTGCAAGGGTTTTGGGAAGCAAGGTTAAAATTTTGAAAATGTATGGCGATGTATAAGTCAATAAGAATGGGGTGGGTTTCGGGATTCACTTTCACTGCTTCTTATGCACAAAATGAACCCCACTTTTAGAGATGTAGAAAAGAATCCTCCGAGACATGAAAAGGGGGAAGAAAACTTTTGATAAAACCCCAGGTTAAACAAATGAGCTCCTAGTAGGTTTTTTCACTTAATGAATTTCTTGTGTCTCCTCCTTGCCCCATCCTTCTTCTTCTTTCTCTTTCTCTTAGACAGAAGGATTGACTTTGTGCCTTTCGGTCCCCTTTATTTCTACCTCTTGCCTCTCCTCACTAATATTTTTAGATACATTTTAGGCCTTGTAAAATTCTTAGAAAAATTGGATTACAAGGATTAGCAAATGTCTGTAAACTTTGAAAACCCTTCTGTGCAGAGAATGTGATCTCTTTGTGACCCATCCATGGCTGTACTAGGGGTTCCTTTCTTCCTCTGTTGATCATTTCTGGGCTTGGTGTTGACCCTGATTCCGTGCTTTGTGGGACAGTGTGGGGTGAAGTGTTAGAGAGATGATACCCATTATTCAGCATATTTCCCAGAGACTCCTTCAATATTATAATGGACACAGAAAGTAAGCGGGATTATTTTATACCAAGAAACAAGAGCCAGGCGCATCCTTTTAGCTATGCAGGTGTTACTTCTTATTGTTGTGGTTATTATTTTTACTCAAAAAATAAAGTGCACAGATTTCAAGGAATTAAATAAATGTCACAAAGTGAGGTTTGAATCTAGACTTTATTGATCACTGCACCAAATTATGTTTTTTTAATCAAAAGATCATTTTATTGGGAGCTCATAACACTTTTAGCAATCCATACACTAATTGCATCATGCTGTCCTTCTCAATTGCAGCTTTTTAATGTTTGCATCTGTCTGATGGAGTCTTTTTGAAGCTTGACTCTCTCATGCTACCTCTATAGCTCAGTCCTTACATCTAGTTGTAGCTCTCTCTCTGCCAGATCTAACCTTTAGGAATATGTGGATCCTCCGAAATTTGAGATAGAGAAAGACAGATATGGCCAATAACAGTAGTTCTTGTTTTTGTTAGATGGTAATGAGTCAGTTCTGACACGTGCTCTATGTACAACAGAGAGAAGCCCTGCCCAGACCCGCAGCTTTCTTACAATTATCATATTCGAACTCCTTGCTGCAGCCGTTGTTTGAGTCCTCTCCGCACCACCTTCCCTTCCATTTTCTCAGCAAGATTCCCTTTCCCACAAACCGACCCCTTCCGATAACAAATCCAAAGTATGTGAGACACATGCTCACCGTTATCAGTTCCGAGGAGTATTTGGCTGTCCTTTCTCCAAGATAGATTTGTTGGTTCTCCTGATAGTCTGTGGTAAATTCAATATTCTTTGCTAGCACCGCCATTCAAATTCACAGATTCTCCTTTGGTCTTTCGTATCCACATATACATATGAAAATTGAAAGCATCATGTCTTGGATCAGGTTGCAGAAATATAAATAACCATGTTTAGATTAAATTCACAGGTAAAGGAGCTCCCTCTTCTATCGTAAATTTGAGTAAAGAGAGTAATTCAAGAGCGATATTAGTAGTAGCTCTATTTCTCTTATGCAAACTTAGAGGGGTTATTAGAGATCATTTTGTGTTCCTTAAAAATATGTGTTGTGACTATTAATATGTATGCCTATGGGCATATCCCAATTAGGATATAGATTGCCTGTATTATTTTATGAGGCTGAAGTACAATGGAGTGGATGTTGAGGCCAGGTGTTTTGTGATAAACAAAAAAATTAAACAAACAAGCAAAGAGTCAGAGGTGGAGTAAGAGAGATGCCAAGTCAGGAAGGTCATCTAGGTACAAGTAGATACTGACCTTCATTAGAATGAAGCTGACATGCTAAAATTGGACTTCTAGCATCCTGCTTGTTAAATGAATACATATCTGTTAACGACATTCTCTTGTGGCACTTCTGTGAAAGCCACATAGATAACTAAGACAAGCACCACTTCAGACATTTTCTGTCATGAATATTAGTTAAGCCAACATTTTTGCCACTACAGCCATAGGTAGTGTTGTCAAAATAGATTCTTTATAAAGCAGAAGCCACTCAAGATCATAAACTGCCAGAAATAATAGATGCTAAAGTGAATGCACAAAAGCAGGATTATGTTCTTTAGAAGGTATTCTCCAATGACACTAGTGTCTTATTATATTGGATAAGTGCTTTTCAGATTTCAATGCACATATATACTATTAATAACACATGATGTGCACATATAATCATTTATATGGGTGAATGTAAATGTTGATAATTTATTATAACTCAGAGTAAGAGAGTACAGATAGTGGTACTTCATATATCAAGACAAAAATTCAAAGCCCACTGATAGAACAAGCTCTTAAATTTCTAGTTTTTATCAGAATAACCAGTTTTGAATATTTATGAATTTTATTCCCTGAATGCAAATGTCAGTCCAATTTGCCAGTTTCTGAGTCACTAGCTAAATCCAGGAGAGACTTGAGCATCTACAGGTTTATGAAGATTCCTGAGAGATCCTTATGCATACCTAAGGCATTTGGATGTAACAGAACACAGAATAGAACCAATTGATCCATATCTTGTTCCACTGATCTTACTAAAGCATCACTTTTTTTCCCTCCTCTCTGCAGATTAAATTTTTTGTCAACGATATCCTACCTCCTGACAGTTACTGATATGGTGATGAATAAGACTGTGACTGAATTTATTTTGCGTGGGTTGACACAGGATGCTGAAAAACAGAAAGTAATTTTGGGGGTCTTCTTGATTCTTTACCTTTTGACTCTCCTCGGGAACTTTCTCATTGTGGTGACTATTAAGATAAGTGTGACCCTTGGGAGTCCCATGTACTTCTTCCTCTTCTACCTGTCCTTTGCTGACGCCTGCTTTTCTACAACCACTGCACCAAGATTGATCGTGGATTCGCTCTCTCAGCAGAAGATGATTTCCTATAATGAGTGCATGACTCAGGTCTTTGCAGCCCATTTCTTTGGCTGCATGGAGATTTTTGTGCTCATCCTCATGGCCGTTGATCGCTATGTGGCCATTTGCAAACCGCTCCGATACACCACCATCATGAGCCGCCGCGTCTGTGGCATGCTGGTGATTCTGGCCTGGCTGGGATCTTGCATCCATTCTTTAGCGCAGATTTTCCTGGCTTTGAAATTGCCCTTCTGTGGTCCCAATGTGATTGATCACTACTTCTGTGACTTGCAGCCCTTGTTGAAACTGGCCTGCATGGACACGTATGTGATAAATCTGCTCGTTGTTTCCAATAGTGGGGCCATATGCATGATCTGCTTCGTGCTATTGCTTGTATCCTACGCTGTCATCTTATACTCCCTGAGAAACCACAGTGCAGAAGGGCGACGGAAAGCTCTTTCCACCTGTACCTCCCATTTTATTGTGGTGGTCATCTTTTTTGGCCCATGTATATTCATATATACCCGTCCACCCATGACATTTCCAGTAGACAAGATGGTGGCTGTGTTTTATACTATTGGGACACCCTTGCTGAACCCCCTGATCTATACTTTGAGGAATACAGAAGTCAAAAATGCCATGAAAAAATTATGGTGTAGTAAACTATGACTTTATTTGATAAATAAGTCTATGGTGAACCAGATTTACACTTCCTTAGCATCTTAATTTTGCTTATCTGGACAGAAGAGGAAAAATGTTTCTAACTGGAAACAAGTAATATAGAGGTATGCATATCTTAAGTATATGTTCCCTGATGATTCTGAGATTGCATCAAACGTTGATTACTTCAATGGCAGATTTTTCTGTTATAATATGAATCTTTATACAATAAAATGAATATGAACCTTTTTATATTTATCAGATTAAGTCCCATTTTTATCAAATAAACAGTTCAGGGAAAGGAAGTGAACTTTAGAGATAATCTTATTAGTTAGCAAACATAATCTGTTTGTATAGATAGAATTATTTTGACAAACTGCTGCTTTGAATATTGCATTAAAACTTGAAATTATTTTTGTTTGCTTGTTTGTTTGTATTTTTTGGCTTCACTGCCCTCTGGTGGTGGGAGTAGGAGGGCCAGCCTTGCTAAAACTCGAAATTATTGTGAACTTTCCATAACTGATTATACCATCAGGTCTATCATTGCCCAAAACCAATATGAACTTTGATAATCATCTTAAAATTAATGCCTTTGGCTTTGAAAGCAAGTAGCTCTGTCCATATCTCTCCTTGAAATCCTTCTGTTATTGCCTTTCTGGAGAGGAATATGCTTTTGCTATTTCTCAGTGATGGCTAGGGGTTCTCCTCAAGGTCACTTGTGAAGAATGGGCTCTGGGCCATCTCTTAGGGCTGTGTTCTTCCAAATTTACTTCCAACTCACTATGTATTCCTTCTCATTTAAATAGGAGATAGTCAAAATTATTTGAACGCATATCTTTATAAAGACAATAGGAACTTGTTTCACCTGTGAATTATATATAACATTGAAAAATACAGAGTTAGAAATAAGGTTTTTATTTTAATTAAGGATCCTGAAATTTCCCTTGAATAAATCAAAATAGAAATGTCCATTGCGGGATATTTATTTTTTAAGATTTTATATACATATAGTCTTAAATGTGGCTAATATAAATTAAAATATTATATTAAAATTCTATCTCAGTAACATTTCTTTTTAATTTTCCCCCACCAACACTTGGTGATAAACATTTCTTTTTAAGTACCTAGTTCACTATAATTGATCCCAGAATTCTTGCTCTTTGTTTCAGCAATATTTACTCCTTAACTGTCTACCTAAGTATTTACTGTCCCTGAAAACCTGCAGGATTTCTCTTCTCAAGCATCTTTTACACTCTCACTATTTCTGGAATCAAAAATAATGAACTCTTTGGGTTTCTACAAGTGTTCTTCCAGTGGATACCTGAATCATCTTTGGTCTGTCTTAGCCACTTAGCTCATTTTAGAAGAGAAGCAAAGACTATCCCAGGTAACATTTTAGCAGTTTTGTGCTGCAGTCATTCAAACCTTCTTAAGATAGAATCCCATGCTCTTTGACATCAAAAATAGGTAGTGAATATGTCAAGTCACAGGACTGCTCCATGTCTTGAATAAATCATTTTCTTATGCTTCTCACCTATCCCTGTGATGTTTGTGGAGAAATACAATATAGCTAATATACAGGAACTTTTTAAATGAGAATGAAGCACTTGAAGTACCATGCTACTATATTAGTATTCTTTATCATGGCAGAAAATCCATTTTTTTCTTATAAAACACCAATATGGGCAGGTCTTAGGGAATAAAGGATGAATGATAATGTATTCATAAAGTAGAAATAGACTGTTAAGGAAATAGCTAGGACAAAATATGTGTTACTTTCTAAAGTGATGCAGATTTAGCTTGAATATTACAAGATGAAGTTGGATACTATTCTATTAAACCTTAAGCAATATTTACTTTCACTGCAGAAAAGTGTGTATATAATAATAGCTGCTATTGATGTAGATTTTAGGTAGTACTGCATATATCTCCACAAATCTTGCTAACATTGCCATTCTCTATAAATATGAGGCATCTATTCCCGAGAAGAGTGATAAAAGTAGCCCAATCCATAAGTGATACACCCAAGCACGAAGTGTAGTAGTCTGACCACAGCCCTCACCCCTTTAAGCATTGCATAGCACTTTGAAACCCCTTTAGAAAATTCAAAACAAAAGAAAATGCAAAAGATATATATATATATGTATGTATATGTATATATATATAGGTGAATTGTGAATTTCACCATCTATTTCCCTTGGAAATTCTGATAATGGCTTTATTGAGTAGAGGGAATGAGTGGCTGTACCTAAGAGGAAGTTCGTTTCCAGGTCTTGCTTCTCCACCCAAGAGAGAGCTAAAGAGCTCCACAGGCACCCAATGTGGTGAACGCTTTCCATTGCTTCTCAAGTGCTGGATCCAACATGACCTGGGGAAAAAGATGAAAGCAGACTTTCCTCCTTTACTGCCAGCTGGAACCTGTAAACCTGCCTCCCAGGCGTCCCCAGAGCCGGACCTCTCCAAAGCAGCATGATTCTCCCCAACAGTTTTGTGTTGTTTGACATGCGGAAGTGTTTGCGAAGCTTCTAAGGCTCTGAACAACTAGGGCTGTTGCTCGCTCTTCTCTGCATCTTTTTTCTTCCTTTCGTTCTTTAAGCTAGGTCGGACGCAATTGCCAGAATCTAGATTAAAGATAATGGTGCCTAATGATTAGATGGCAGTTTTGTAAATGACCAGGAGGTGTGGGACAGGGTGAAATTAAACCAGTCTGATTTCCTGATACGGTGAGTCTGGAAAAAGAGCAAAGCAATAAAGCCAAAGGTGCCATGGCAAGTGACGTTGGATGATGTGAGTGGACTCAGATCAGGGATGGTTGTGTAGCCAGGAATAGAGCTTTGGATTTGTTCGGTTGAAGAAATCCATTTGTTATTTTTATCGAAATGCCATGTGAACTGGATGTTCCTAGCTTATTTGACCTGCTTCCCCATTTTCAGGGGAACAAAAGGGATTCTGTATGTCCCTGGTAAGCTTACCTTCTTTGAGTGAACAAATGGAAAATGCAGGGTGAATTTGTGTTGTTTTATGTATCTCTATTTTTACCTATACTGCACAACAAAATGAAAGATGTAGCAAAAATACTCCATTGGGACTTGAGATCTTAAAACTATTTCAAAATCAAACACAGTGGCACTCAAAATGCATATCATAAATGGATGTGAAAATATTGTACATCATTAAAATGACCAAACATGATTTAAAATTAAAATCATAAATAACGTAAGAAATCATTCTAATGAGAATTATGAATCTGGTGTGCTGTTATCAATTTATAAATGTTCATTATGTGTATTCATGTGCAGCCCTATTTTGGCAGCAGTATTCTTACATTGTGATTTGCTATTTATAGTCGGCTTCTTCTTTGCATGAAGAGACTGTGACTGCAGTGAACCTACATTCAACCACACATGAAACAGAAATGCAATTTAAAAAGTATCTCACTACAAACCATAACCCAGAATAAAGTGTAAATATCTACGTTGGCTGCCAGAAGGGTTGGGAGACATCTTTGAATTGAAATTACATTTAAACATCACCTTTATGGATAATTCTCTCAGTACTTATAATTTTGGAGATTCTTCTGTCTTTTACTCAAAAGGGGGCCCATCCATCCAATCAGATATATTTCCTGAAGAGAAATCTTTCAAATGATCATAGACTTCAGAAAGGAGCACCTCCCAGAGCTGAAAATAGATGTGCAAGTTTTCACCATGATTTTTCCACTGCCAATACATTTGAAAACCTGCTAAACCCCCTTGTCCTACATTTTCTTTTTAGAGCAGTTTTAATTTAGTAAATTCAACTCATAAGCTACAAGATTTGATTAATTAGATTTATTAAACAAATTTTTCCAATGAACTGGAGGCCTGGTTGGCATAGGGGTACTCATGGGACTTCAATCCAAAAGTGCAGCAGTTTAAAGCCACCTGCCGGTCCAGGGAAGAAAGAAGTAAGAGTTATAATCATGGTAACTCATAAAGACAGTTCTACTCTGTCCGAAAGGATCACTTTGAGTCAGCACTCACTTGACAGCATTGACTTTTGGAGGGGTTCGGTCCAAAAAGGCATGTCATTTTTGAAAGCAGTCAATTTATCTTACAAATCCGCATCTGTGTTCTCTAGGAACACCAACACTGATCCATAGAGTTTATGAACTGATCCAAGCCGTCTCCTTTTGACCCATTAAACTTCTGTAAGAAGCATGAAACTGTAGAGTTCCTCATTATTTCCAGTACAAAGTAGTACAATCTGGCTGTCAGTGATTTGCTCCTGAGGTGTTGATTGCTTTACTTACATGATGTAATGACCTGCATGTAGACATTCACTCAAATCTTGGGCAATGCTTTGGCCTGCTTTCCTTGGCAAGGTGACCACTGGAAACCCAGCAGGTGCTCCGCAGGAGGCAGAGATTTTCTAATGCTGTGAAGTGTTCCTGTTTCAGAACCCCCAGGGACAATAAAAACTGATTGATAGGGTCACTCTGAGTCGGAATCGGCTTGATTACTGTGAGTTTTGGTTTGGGTTTTTGGAAATGTTAGTGATGTTGACACAGCAGACAGGGGATCCATTGGAATCATTGTTTTAAAAAATATGTAGGAAAAATGGTAACGCCTTCACTTATCATCACTTGGGCACTTCAGCAGCAAATGGCAAGATATTACCCAGATGGGATTCTTTTTTCTTAAAAAAAAAAAAAAATCTGCCAATGAATGAAATATTGCCTCTCCTTTATTATCAGTTTGCAAAATTTTTGCATTTAGTAATTGTTGGAAATTTTTTCTTCTTTTCTGAAAAGGAAAGAATGTTGAGAGTAAGACTTCATTTCCTGGAAAAGTGGACTCACCAAGCTATATAGAAAACTGGGTTCTTTGTAGATATTGATGCAGCGGTTTACACAGAATGAGTCTCACTTCTCTTTGCCCTGTGCTATTACTCAAAGACATTTTCATGGTATTTTTGGACACTATTGTGTGTAGCATAGAATGCATTACCTCATCTACAACGGTTAGAGGGGGTTATCGAATATTTTGTGGTTTTCCCAATTTATCAATCATTAAAGAAATGTTATAGGAAGCACTGAAACGTTCTCCAATGCTGTTGAAAAGAGCTTGTTAATGTTTGCTGTCTCAGAAGTTTTTCAATCTTTGAAAGCCGGACAATAAACTCTATGCCCAAGTTGATGCTGACCCATACTGACTCTACAGGACAGAGCCCAACTGCCCTGTGAGTGTCTAAGACTGAAACTCTTTGCAGGAGGAGAGAGTTTCTTTTTTGTCTGTAGAGCTTCTGGTGGTTTCAAACTGCTGGCATGGGTATTACAGTCCAACCCATAACCACTGTTCCAAATCCTTATATTTCTTATCAGTGAAGCTTCTATTATATTTCCTTGTAGCCTTGAAGACTTCATAGCTTCATTTGATAAAATATTTGATAAGCCAGGCACATCAGTAATGCTTGCTTGTGGCCTATTAAAGCCCAAATTCAATTACTTAATGCAGACCTCTAATTATTTTCACAAGTTAATCCATGATATCATCTGTGAAAAAGTAAAATGTGTATGTTTACTTATCATAATGTGGATAATAATTAACAAAACACAGCAATTTCTATAATTGAAACCGTGCAATTTCTTTTGCTGGAACCATTTTGTAGAGTGTGTTCAATAGCTGCATAATTAGAATAGCACTTGTGGCATCAGATATACAGAGTTTTGTATATAAGATGACAAAGACAAACAAAATAATAATGAAAATAATAAACTATATTTCATTTTGATTCAACAAATATATTTTATATTAAATTGTGAAATGCCAAGAATTAATATGCAATTGCAAATCAATAATGTCTCATTTTCTGCTAGTTGGCCTGTTGCTATTCTTGGGGTTTTGTTTGTCTCATGGAGTTTTGAATTGGTTATAATACAGCCAATGGGATTTTGAATTTGTCAAAATATAACCACCAAAATGAACCAGAGTCAACCCTATCCCAGGAATGAACTGGTGGATTATGGACCTCCACTGAACTCTAGCCACAATCCAAGAACAGATGATTCTGATAACCTGGTCCTGCTCGATGGTCGCCTTCATGAAATGATCCCTGAAGATCAGGGTGCTGCAGCAAAATGTGGTGAAGAAAGCAGATGTTGCCAGGCTATCAATCAGAAGAGTGTCTGCCATCCTAAAGGCTTGCATCCCAGCAAACAACCGTCTAAGCAAGGAGTCCACTAGGTTCACATGGAAGAAGCCCATCAATTTGTGTGAGCCAAAGGCAATGATAACAAAATTCAAATAGGAAAAAGGGAAAACTCTCACAGTCTCCAGTGTGAACACATTTGTAGAAGGTTATGGGAACAGTGGGAGTCCAAAACTCATCTGCACAGTGTGTAGCCTGGATAAACCACTGGCAGATCCCCCATGAGGTTCTTCTAGGCACAAGGATTTCTTGTTTGTTCAATGACAAATATTTCTTACTTGTCCTTTTAAATATTCATGGTGGTCTCTTATTTCTTACTTACTATTTGTATTTTTATCTGTACATTAGGCTTATTTTATCCTTTCCACTCAATTTTTCCTGTTTTTTACTATTTTTCTTAAGTTTTCCAGTTTGTGAAGAATATAAGGAGTAGAGACACAGAGACAAGGACTAATGCAAGACTTTAAAGAGGTGGGCAGTAGGAGAGGGATAAAATGAGGGGGTTGAGAGAAAAAAGGAAAGGGAGGGAGCATACTGTAGAATTGATAATGAGTACATAACTCATTTTAAAGTGATTGTTGTAATGATTGTACATCTCTTCTTGTTATGGTTAAATTATTGAATCATGTAATGTGTGAATTAAATGCCAATAAAAGATTGTTTTTTAAAAAAGTAATAGCTTTACTTTAAACTTAAAATTTTGCAGCATTGGTTGTGCAAACTAGGGATTCATATCCTCATATTTTCCCCAAAGGTGTTGCTACACACACTTCTCTTAAAGTGACGAAGCCTGGGATTAATGGGTCTAACCAACTACTCCAGCAGAAAACCCATCCATTTAGACTGAAAGGGATTCAAAAAGAAGACAACAAAATATCCACCTTTTGAAATTCTACAAGAAGGAAAGAGGAGAAATGAGGTACATAATCTGCCATCCAAGAGATTCAAAGGACCATCCCTAAGAACAACTAGAGTGTTCGAAAGGGTACAGGACACAAGGCATTCTTAGTTTCCAAGGGTGGTGTTAAAGTCTCCTAGAGTCCAATGAGTTAGATCTTCTCTTCATCACCTCAGCCGCACAGTATGAGGCTGCCCTTCAATGGACTAGGGAGAGGAGGCTCCTGCCTGAGACTGAGAGGGTGGGCCTGACAGATCCAACATGCCTATGCCAGTACTAGGATCACCTGTCACTCAACTAGAATCTGGGAGGACACAAACTCACTGCCTTAGAGTCCTGTAGGATAGGGTAGAACTATTCCTGTGTACTATTAAAACAGTAATCATTTATAGCTGTGTTTCTCAACCTTCTTAAGGCAGTGACTGTTTAAAACACTTTTTCATGTTGTGGTGACCCCACACATACCAGAAAATCCTTTTTGTTGCTAATTCATAACTCTCATTTTGCTACTGTTATGAATCGGGCAATCGTTGTGAATAGGTCATTTGATTCTAAAGGGATTGTAAGCCACAGGTTGAGAACCACTGGTTTATAGGAACAAGAAATCCAGATCTTTCTCCTACCAAGCTGCCCTTGCTATTAGCAGCCTAATACGTAACTACTAAGTCACCAGGGTTCTGGAGTCTAGGAGGGGGCAATTCAAAACCAAAGAAGCAAAATTGTCATCCTAGAGAAGCTTAAAAGGTGAATGGAAAACCTGACTCATGTGGTTCCATCCAAAATCTAAAGGGTCAATCAGCAATCAAAGGCTATATGATGGAGTCATTATTCACACTGCACCAAAGAGCAGAGGATTATTTCTAAGTATTAGAAGCTCGTTAATTTGTTTTGCTAAATTCTGGACTTGTTTGGTGCCCCTTCTTATGGTTTTCCCATTCAAGTTATCTCATTTGTAAAGGATATATTTCTCATTGTGTTTCACCACTTTGTTTTCAGAAGAAGAGAAATGCTGTAGCAGCTTGGAGCATGCAAGATGTTACATCTTGCCCATTTTATTAGGTGATTGAAAAGATGAGATATTGAACTGGAAGATAATTTTAAGCACCTGGGATAATATAGTGGTTTCAATGTGTTTGGCATGTGGAAAGAACAGAAAATTTGATGGCCAATGTATAGCATCAACATAAGCAGACTGATTTACAAAATAAACAATATCACCTGTCATAAATGCATCCATGAAATAATCAACAGTTCGAGTGAAAACAGCTAAAAGTTATCCCCAACCAAAGATAAGAAGGCAAGGAAGTAGAGAGATGACTATAAATCAATAGAAGCAAACTAAAATTAATAGAAATAATGAAAATATTGACATGTTGTAAAAATTGTAATCATTGTGCCAAAACAGTTGGTAAAAAGTAAGAACCTCGCCTATTGTGTACACTTTCAAACACAACACAATAAAGAACTTTAAAAAAAATCTTCAAACTATAAGTGAGATCAGCATTGTTGGCCTGCTAACTGCAAGGTTATTTAACAGTTTTGAACCATAAGTTTCTTTGCCAGAGAAAGATGTGACTCTCTGTTCCTATACCAAAGTAGAGTCTCAGAAACTCACAGGGACAATTCTTCCTTGTCCTACAGGGTCGCTATGTGACAAAGTCAGCACAGTAACAGTGGGTTTGGTTGAGTTTTGTTAGCCTTTGCATACAATCATACGTTAAAACCTGTGACAAGTGAGATGATTGCACAGCCCTTCTTAATACGATTGAACTATTGCTTTGTATGATATGTTAATCATATCTCAATAAAACTATTAAAAAGAAAAACAATAAATAAACACAGTCTGAGATCTTAGATCCCCAGATGGCGGCTGAAGCATAGAGAGTCCTGAGTCCAAAAACAGGAGAAGGAGGATCTGGGAGGCTACACAAGGTGGGTCAGTTTCCCTGACAACATGATGGGCACTTTAGTGGACTGAGGCTCCAGTGATTGATCCCGTCTAGAAATAACACCAAAGATCCATAGTAAGCAGTAGATCCTCACATGTGTTGATAGGCTGAAATGCCATATGTTGTTATTTTAGCTCCTTTCTGATCCTTTTTTATTGTATTCCATAGTTTTGCTCATTTCTGCTTTCTTTTCAACTGTGATTTTTTTTTATCCCATGTTTAATTTAGTCACTGTGATTGGGTCCTTTCTTGAGTTGTGTCTTTGTTTTGTATGTTTTCTGTATAGGGAATTCAGGGTAGTGGATCAATGAAAACACAAATGGATTGACAATCACCTTGGGGGCATGAAAGGGGAGGTTGCAGGAAATGGAGAGGCCACAGCAATGGGTACAAGAAAAGGAGAATCCCCCAAAGTTGATTGTGCTTATGATTGCGCAGCCCTTCTTAATATGACTGAACTATTGATTTGTATGTTATGTTCACTATATCTTAATAAACTACTAAAAAACAAATAAACAATAAACAAATAAGGACAGTCTGAGATTTAGATCCCCAGATGGCAGCGGAGAGGATACAGAGTCCTATGAGCTCAAAAGCAGTAGACAGAAGAATCAGGGAGGGCACATAAGGGGGACAATTTCCCAGACAACAGGATGCACGCTTTCTGATCCCAGCGATTGTGAGACAGATTGACAGATTCTAAACAGGGAACCTGGAGTGCAAACTAAACTGCAGCCAATTTTTTTATAGCAACTTCATTTCCTGTAAAAGTCTTAACACCAACAAATAGGGAAAGAGGAAGGGGAGAATGGGGCATTAACAGCAAGTGCTGTGGAGGCAAAGTGAGGACCCAGAAGGACATGCAACATGAAAAAGAAAAGCTGCAGGGACTGCCAGGCAACATTCAGAAAATCATCTCGGGGCTATCAAAGAAGGGTTCCTGAGAGGAACCTGAGGACTGATGTTCCAAATGAAAGACATGGAGAGATGTCCCCTACTAGCCACTGGAAACTCCAGGTCCACCACAGATACTCCCACTCCTGTGCCTTTTCGTCTAGTGGTCAAGGACCTGGAACTTTTGAAGCAGCCCAGAAAAAAAAAAAAAACTAAGGTGAAAAGTGCTCTCTAGTGGAAATATATTTACTTGTGCTTCATTGAATATGTAGAGGCATTTGGCTGTCTGAATCAAAACTAACTATGGACAATATTGTGAAGGATGAGAATTCTAGAACTTTAAAATATGCTGATGTGAATTCTGTACCTAGAGCTAGAGCCAACCCATCATGATTTAAAATGAAGAAAGATGTATCTCACCATACTTTCTCAATCTACATGCTGAGAAACTAATTTGAGAAACTGAATTATCTTAAGAATTTGGCATTAGAACTTAAGGTAGGCTTATTAACAAGCTCTACAACGCAGGGGATATACCCTGGCTTGACGAAAGCAAGGACTTGAAGAAGTGGTTGATCAAAACCATATATCTACATTCAATTTGGATTAAAACTCAATAGAAGGAAAACCAGATTCCTCACAACTGAGTGTATGTAAAGACACTGTCATTAAAAAAACCACCAAAAAGGGTGAAATTGTCCATATTTTAATTTTATTTGGATTTAATCAGTGGTCTTTGGAGCAACAGTCAAGAATCACTTAATGCATTGTTTTTGGTAAATCTGCTCCATCACACCGCTTTAAAGTTTTTAGAGAAATGATATCATTTTATGGACTAAGGTTTACCTCTCCGCAGTCATGGCACTGTGACAATGTGATAATGCCACATATATGTGGATGTTGGACAATGAATGAAGAGACTGAAGTAAGACTGGTACAACTGGACTGTGTGTTGAAAAGGAATATTAAAAGTTCCACAGATAGCCAAAAGAATTTTAAAAAATCTATCTTGGAAGAAATACCATCAGATGCTTGTTAGAAGCAAGTCCTTTGAACATGTTATCAGAAGGGACCAGACCCTGAAGAACATCATGCTTATTAAAGTGGAAGGGCAGTGAAAGAGGAAGACTTTCAAAGAGATTGATTGACACAGTGACTGGAACCGTACGTTCAAACATAAGAACAATTGTGATGTTGGCACAGGACCAGCAGCAATTCATTCTCCAGTATTCAGGATTGCTGTGAATTGGAACTGAGTTAATTTTAACTGTGTCCTCTCACTATATTGTTCGCTCTGGATGTTGTGCAAATCATCAGAGAAGCCAGACTCTGTGAAGAAGACTGGCACTGTGATTGGAGGAAGACTTATTAACAATTTGACATGCAGATGGCACAACCTTTCTGCCTGAAAGTGAGAAGGAATTAAAGCACTTGGTTGTGAAGATCAAGGATTGTAGGTTTCAGTAAGGATTACAGTTAAATGTAGGGAAGACCAATATCCTTACAGCTGGACCAATAGGTATCTTACTGACAAATGGAGAAATGGTTGAATTTGTCAAGGATTTTGTCTTACTTGAGTCCCCAATCAATGCTCATGGAGGCAGTTGTCATGAGATCCAAAAATGTATTAATTTAGGAAAATTGGACACACAAACTTCTTCAGAGTATTGAAGAGCAAGAATGTTACTGTGAAGACTAGGGTATGCTTGGCTAAACTATGGTAGCCTCTATTGTATAATATGGTTGTGTAAGTTGGACATGGAATTAGGAATACCATAAAAGGAGAGATGCATTTGAACTGTGACTCTGGAGAAGAATCTTTACATATTGTGGACTGCTAAGAGGACTGACAAATCTGCATTGGAAGAAGTAAGAGGAGAATGCTGCTTAGAAGCAAGGATGGCAAGACTTAGCCTTACATATTTGGGGCATATTGTAAGAGAGACCAATCCCTGAAGAAGGACATCATATTTGGTAAAACAAAAGGACTGGGGAAAAGATGAACGCTCTCAAGGAGATGGGTTGACACAATGGCTGCATCAATGACCTCTAGCATAGGAAAAGTTTTAACAATGGTGCGGGATCGCTCACAGTGTTTCGTTCTGCTGTGCATAGAGTCACTATGCATCAGAACCCACTTAAGAGCACATAGTAACAATTTTATGTGCAAAATAAGTAGTTCCCCAGAAGATATCCTGAAACCACTATGGCTGGTTGGATTTTGGCTCAGGAATCTTATAGATGGATTGCAGCAGCCCTAACGAATTCTGAGGACTTTGCCTTGCAGACATTATCTCCAAGCTTTCATGGGGGAGTTGAGTACTCAGTTGATGGATCTCCAGAGCAGCCAACCATCATCTTCTTCCACAAAGAGCAAAATGCACACTTTAAAGCTAAAATAGCACAGAATACCCCAATATCCTGCAAACATAATTAACTACATGAAATTATGAAAGAAGCTAGACCAATAGAAAGAAAAAATATGGACAAAAGTTCTCTTGCAATAGTCAGCGCAACAGAAAGAAATGATCATTTAAAATTCAGATGTTAAATGAGAAAGAATGCTTTTGGAATTTTAAAACATTTGAATTAGAAAGAAACAAGAGAACCCACAGTAGACATACAGCATCCTGCAGAAACACTTCATACAATTCTTCTACGATGGGGACCTATGATGGAAATCAAGAGAAACACATGTAGGCGATAATCTTGAGCAACAAATGGGAAGCTAAAGAATTTGGACTAGACACCAATTGGAGAGATACAGGAGGAAGGTAAAAATATTAATTACATATGCAAAACTCGGCTGAGCCCAGATGGGGTAGTGGTTGTGTGCGGGACTGTGGCTCACTCAGCTGGCGGTTCAAATCCAGCAACTGCTCTCCAGGAGCAAGGCTGGGCCTCCTACTCCCACCAGAGGGCAGTGATGCCCCCCCCCCAAAAACAAAATAACATATGCAAAACTCTTTTTTTCTAATGAGATGTGAATCATCATGTCATTGTAACATGCAACTTTCTTGACATTAAAGTGACAACAACCAAGTAAAGAGACTCTGGGTGGATCAAGTAAAGTGATTAAGTACTTATTAATTGCTTCTTTGCTTTTCAGCTAAGTTCAGGTGAAGTACTCACATTCTAATTGAATGCCACACTTGATGTCTTTGAAGCAAGACTTGGCAAAAATGCTTCTGAGAAGCCCAATGAAAAAATCTATGGAATCAATTCTACTCTGCACATATGAACAACCTCATAGGTAATAGGGGGGAAATTGTCAAAGATCACCTAACTGTTTTAAAGTCTAGAAACTAAGTACATGATGCCCAGTGGCTCTTTCAAGACCTGAAGTGAACTGCCCATGCCCACCCACTAAACCGAATGCTATGGAATTTATTCTGACTAACTTTAAGTACTTATTAAATATTAACTGTAAAATGGATTATTGGATTGCCCAAAAACTTAAGTTTCTGCCATATAAATGATGAGATGTCATTAAATGCAGCAGATCATGGAATTATTCAATTATGGAAAATGAGGTTAGGAAATAACTGCTATTTTTAGGTTTGATACATTTGTCTTTCATAAATAATTTTAAGATGGACTAATGTCCTACTTTAAACCTTATACATAATTTTGAATGATTGACGTGAGGCTTCTAATGGATAATTCAGAAACTGACACAATTCAAAGCCAACTAGCAATGATAAAAATTTGAAGCTAGAGAAGATTGTATGAGTATCAAAATTCCTGTTAGTATAAAAAAAGAATAAAATCCAACTGATTAACAAGAGGATCCTTTGCAGGGCATAGAATAAAGACTAGAGAATGAGATTTTTTAAAACTTGAGAATGTTATATTGATTTTCTTTTTTGCACAATTGTAGGAAACAGCTAGAATACAAAATTAATTAGAAACATCTTCATATATAATATGATATGATATGACATGATATGATATGATATATAATAAATATATTATATTAATTTCATCTATACTTATTTTCAAGATCAAGAGACTAATTTCAGTAATGACTGCATTCATTTTGCCAACAAATATTTTTTGACAATATTATGAAAGCCAAGTTGGCAGCATGGGAGACTGGTTCAAATAAACAATCAAATTGTTCAGAAATATCTGAAATTGAATGATCTCTATCAATAATAATTCAAATAGAATTATTTCAACTAGGTAGACAAATCTATTCTACTGGATCCATATAAGAATGCATGAGACTATATATCTTTTAGGGAGAACATAAAAGCAAGACTTTCACTTTTCAAGATTAAAACTTTTGGATTCCTTTGTTCATGCATAAGGAGACACCACAGGAAAAGAAACTACAAACTATTTTACAGGCACACACACAAATTAACACCAAACATCTAGATAAGAAAGAGAAATAAGGTGTGTTGAATACAGATAAGTATTTGGTGAGATTTTTATCTAGAAAATTAGGATTCTATTGAACAATTTCCCTATATTTTGTTCAATGACATTGGCTATATGTCTCATAGCATATCAACATTCTTTGTTTATTTTGTTGGTTTTCCTGAAATAGTATTCACAAATCATACATCTCCGTGGTTAAATAACTTTTAAAATTAGTTGTATATACATAATCACAATGAGTCCCAGTGTGAATATAAACCATTCTTAATGCTTTATTATTAATCAATCATTGAAACAATATGGTAAAATATGATCGAGTATAGCTTCTCAATGTATCTGTTTCAAAATCTTATGTGTTTATTATAAATTATTTCCAATATAACATACCTGACCATCTCACCGGTTATCCTGAGGACCAACTTGGAAATGTGTCAATGTAACTTATAAGAGTAAAACAAAAGCTATAACATATTGAAGGAGTCCTGGTGATGTAGTCATCATAAAATGCGCTGATTTCTTCATGATTGGCAGTTCAAAACTGGGCTTTCTACCATAAACAGTTATAATCTAGGAAACAGACAGGAGGTCACTGAGTCAACACTGACTGAAGAGCAGTGAGTTTGGTTTTTCTGGATCCACCTTAATTAGAGAGTTTGTTTGGAATTAACAACTTAGTTTTCTTGGGAGTATGGTCTTGAAATTATCTATCATCTCAGATAACTATATTAGAACTAAAACTAACTCTCTATTTTAAACTAATCCCTTAAAAATGAAGATTCCAGCTTTTTACTTCTTTAAGAAAACCAGGAGGCTAGGGTCAGAAAAACTTGCTTTAAAACATGCAGAAGTAATTAACATATTTATTTTAACGTTTGACAACAGATGGCGAAATCATACTTCCATTTAAATACCAACATGATGTTTTCTTTGCAACCATCTTTCTCCAACAATAAGAGGCAGAGGACTGGGTTACCCTGTGAGGAACACTAGTCAAATACCGGTTATCCTAATAAAAATGCCCAGTCTCAGAACTGTGATGACCATCTTGGTCGTTTGAATCCCTTTGTTCTGTGCTTGGCTAACCAAATGAGAATTCTTCTTTCACATGTGGACGTTGTGTCTCTGGAGGTGTGACTTTGACAAAGTTCAATGTCTTCCACTGAATCCTGTGTCTGGTTCACCTCCATGCAACCTCTGATTCTTGGAACTTAGCAGATGGCCTATGGATTGCACTGCTTTACCAACTTCTCTCACCTTGAGTCAGCATCTTAATTTGGTGGGATTGAGGAGAAGCCTGCAGACTGGTATCTGAGTGACAGATCTGACCCTGCCCACCTTCCACAGCTGTGTGAGCCATGTCCTTAAGTGTAGAACTTTAGGCCTTGGAAAAGAATATTCAGAGATGGACTGCTGGCTGATATCACAGCTGATGGAGCAGTATAGCATTTTAAAGATAATTGTAACTATCTTTAGTTACAACTCGTAGGCAACAATCTTGTGCAGATCCTTCTAACATTTTCTTTTGACATGCTCGGAATGTACTGAAAATAAGATGGTCCTAGTCTGTCAGATCAATGAAACCAAATGACTTACTTTGTATGTGTCAGGAGTGGTTAATTCAAGAAGCACGAATAAGGTGACAATCTTAATAAAGCATGACTTATGAGTATTACGTGGGTTTGAATGATTTCTACTTTTATAAGTATGACTTAATCCCATGGTAGCTATGTTATTTAGTTTAAAACACTGATATCTTCTCAATTTATATTTGACTCTTTCAAAGGCAATACCTTTTATGTATGGGCAAAAATGAGACCAATATCACAATAAATATAGTGCTCATTTTTCTGAGTAATTTGCAGCTCACAAAAAGGGTATTTAGAAACTATGTGCAATTTTTTTTATTGACAATGTTTGGAATTTATCCTGTTAGTTTAGGGGATTCATGGAGATATGATATATTGCAATGGGAGCAATAATATGGAATACTCTTATACAATATTTAATTTGAACTTATACTCTAGATATGCAACTCCCTTGTTGCCTTGATACCTTTTCATTTTCTTCCAGTTCTTTGTCTCCCAGTCCTGCCTAGCGAGTCTTGGGTTGAAAACAGTAAAAGATGGCAAATGAACCCCCAAAGACATCATTCATATACAGAAAATACCTATCAGATTTTATTTCACCAAGTGATGCAGGTCTACAGCCAAAAGCAATAGAATGGTGTTACATTATAGAGCTATGTGTTCCAAGCAAATCTAGCATTGAAGTTCTGATCGTGACCTAGCTACTGCCTTGCCTGAGTCTCGATGGTCTTCTCTGAGTCCGTTAGTTGACTAGGATTGTCTCCTATTTTGGTACATGGAGATCAACTCTTGGTGGGCAGAGGTTTCTGCACAGGTTTCTCTAGTGCAAAGGAAGATAGGTGAAGGATGAAATAGAACCTTTCCTTCTCAATGGAAGAAACCAAGGACTTGGAAGATAATAAAATGGCCTGGGGAAGAAAGACAGGTTGCTCATGCAATCTGCAAAATCACTGAAGAGACTCTTGAGTTTGGGGTCTGAGACAAGAACACAGCATGAAACTTGGGGAGCTGGGACATCAGAATGCACGTATCTGAAAAGAGGAGAGTACATGAAAGAGAAAGTCAGTCCACCACAAAGTCAGCCAATGGGAGGAGGTTTGCCATGAGCAGAATATAAAGCCCAGCTTTAATTTTGCCAGGTCTTGTATACTAGCTAAGAGCCCTTTGAGTTTCTTTCCCCAAATATTCCTCTTTCTGTACCAACCATGTCGCTGACTCGTGTCTGAATTTTGGTCCTCACCTAAAATCATTCTTGCTAACAGAACAAGAATCAAAAAGACAAGAAGCTTGAAAATCTGAGCCTCTTCTTGATCACAGAAACTGAAAAGAACTGATTCAAACTGCACCATAGTAGTTCCAAAGTCTTTAGGGAAGCAGGCTGGTGCTTGATTCTTCCACATGGAACAGCCAAGAGCTTGAACACTGTGTCACCAAGGCTGCTTAATTAGCATCAGTGTCCTAAAAGTAACATTTTTAATTGAAGGACCTTCCATAAGCTCCTATTCCTAAATTGTATGATGCTTTCTTTTCCTTCCATACTGCATCTTATATCATGCTGCGAATGGTAAATGGTTTAATAGATAACATGATTCCTCTCTTTACTGAAGCCTTTGATTCCATATTCCAAGTAAGCATGAATTCAAGTCTCTTTGGTTAGCACATATGATTACTTTACTGCCAACTCTGATATGATGAGCTATCAGAGGGTGGAGTAACATTTCCTGAAGTCCACATTAGTGATTTTTCTGTTTTATTATCTTCTGACTTACAAGATCCATTTCCTATTAAGTGTTTATTGAAGTCCATATTGCTTTCTCTCTTCTTCAGTCTTGGTTTTGTTTTGTTCATAAGTTTAATGTTTTATTTTCCCTCAGAAACTAAAAGTAATCTGGTCCACAATTTCTTCATGGCATTTTTCACTTCCTTATTCCTGGAGGTATAGATCAAAGGATTGAGCAGGGGAGCTAGGATGGTGTAAAATATGGACACCATCTTGTCAAAGGAGAATGAAGCTGGAGGTCGTGCATACATGAAAATGCAAGGGACAAAGAACAGCACCACCACAGCGATGTGGGAACCACATGTGGAGAGAGCTTTCCTCCGACCTTCTGAGCTGTGACTCCTCAGTGACACTAGGATGACAGTATAGGAGGTAAGCAACAAGGAGAAGATTATGATGCAGATAAACCCACTATTGGCCACCACAAAGAGGCCAAGAATATGCGTGTCAGTGCAGGCAAGCTCCAATAAAGGGTATAAGTCACATAAAAAGTGATCAATGACATTGGGCCCGCAGAAGGGCAGCTGGAAAGTGAAGAGAATCTGTATCACCGAGTGCAAGAAGCCCCCAGCCCAGGCTACCCCCATCAGGATGCCACAGAGCCTCCAGTTCATGATGGAGGGGTAGTGCAAGGGCTTACAAATAGCCACATAGCGGTCATAGGCCATGGCTGTGAGGACAATCACTTCCACTCCACCAAAGAAGTGTTCAGCAAAGAGCTGGGTCATACAGCCCTCAAAGGAGATAGTTTTCTTCTCATGAAGGGTGTCTACTACCATCTTCGGGGCA
The DNA here is from genome assembly GCA_004026705.1 of Nesogale talazaci. NCBI lineage: Eukaryota > Metazoa > Chordata > Mammalia > Afrosoricida > Tenrecidae > Nesogale > Nesogale talazaci. The sequence continues at coordinate 52,206 of PVJH01004046.1, forward strand.
AAAGCAGAGGAGAAGCACGCATCCAGAAAAGCCAGGAAAGCTAGAAAGAAGTACATGGGGGAGCCCAGGAGCGCCGGACTGCTGACAATTGTCACAACGATGAGCAAATTGGCTCCAACAGTAGCAATGTAGCTGAACAAAAATATGACAAATAAGATTTTCTGAACATTTGGATCCTGTGAAAGTCCCAAAAGGATGAACTCTGCCACAACACTTTGGTTTTGCATGTCTTCAGAAGAAAAAGTGGAAGCTACCATGATGATCATGTAGATTCTGAAATTATGAGGAGAGGGAGATCAAGAGAGATATTTGACTTCCACTAATGTATGCTGTTAGTCCAGTCATCCACAGAACGAAACCTCCATAAGCAAACAGCTTCTGCAGTTATTGAAATCACAAAGTTAGTAATCCATTGCTGATAGTCAAGTGATACCAATGAATATAGAGGTAAAATAGTTAAAAACAGAATTTCAATAAAGGTAGGGAAAACACTCATATGGGGTAGAAATGAGAAATAGTTTTTATCTTAGATATCAACTCTCATTAGGTGGTGGTACCTACCTAGAGTAAATTGGTAAAGATACTGAAGAACACCCAACCTCTGAGAAAAAGAGGACTACAGTGCATTAGTTATGCCACTTGTGGACTTGGTATTGGAGCCAGGAGGATTGCATGGTATTAGATCTTTCATCAGGAGACGACTTTATCTATAAACAGAAGGCTATAACATACAGTTCAAGAGCCACTTGAAAGTAGTACTTATTCCTCAAAATAGTGCTTTAAAATATGAGTTGAATTAAGTTATTTCATACACTAGAAAAAAGTCTATGGTAAAGTGCCTAGCTCTAAGTCTACCAAATATTAAGAACCTTTTTGATAAAAATGTTTAAAAGCTCCTTCAGTGTTGGGTTGATGACTAAGTGAAATATCAAGGAATGCAGTTGATTAATGTCTATTATCTCTGATACAATCCATGACAAGTCTACTTATCCCTATTTTAACAGTAGCAAATTCATGCGTTGAGAGGTTAAGTTAGAAAATTTACAAGAGATATATATAGGATTTACTGACTTCAAAACTTAATTCCATTTCCCTGGTTAAATATAAGCATGGCTGAGACTGGGCTTTTGTGAGGAGAACTCCATGGCAAAATCAGTCATTTCTGTGTCTGATAATCTCTCAGGTCAAACCTTCAGAGTTCTTTGCTCATATGTAATGAGACACCCCAGGGAAATAAACTGCAAATGATTTATTTTCAGAAGAAAAGAATTAGCATCACTTCCTTGTTAAGGAATAGAACAATATATAGAACACTAAACATTTTAAGGCTTCAGGAATCTTTAACAAAATATTTATACAATATGGCCAACATAATCAACTATAGCACATATATATATATATATAACTTTATTGGATTAATCCTACTATAGCATATATGTCCATCTCATAAGATTTTGTTGAGAACAAATTTTGAAAATTTAAAAAAATGCTTATGATTTCTAAAAAACTGTTGAAAACTATGCTTATTATCTCACTTGATAAGCTAGATATTTTACCTGCACAAGGCATTTCCAAGAGTCCCCCAGATAATTGCTTCAACTTTTGACTTCATTGCCCACAAGTTGACAGAGCTTTCAAAGATGACTGTGCCCTTGCCTGCACATATAACAGAAATTATAATAATGTAATTATATGTTTTCTAAAGGAATGAATTAAATAATTTGAAAACAAAATTCATATCTAATGTGTTGATTCCAATTCGCTGTAAGCTTTATAGACAGAATAGAATTGTTGCTGTGGGTACACCTGTCACTCTTCATGGGAATAAGACACTTCCTCCATCTTCTGAGGAATCCCTGGTAGTTTTCCACTGCTGACTTGGGGCTGGGGGGAGTGGCCTAACACATCACCACTACACTACCAGGGTTCCTGGAATAAAGAATAGAGGGGTTTGCCCTCAGTGCTATCAATAAACTGATCTAATTAATTCTAATCCAGCTAGAGTTGACAAATGAAACCTTTATCCATCTAACTGTATAAGTTAATGCCTTTTGTCTGCTTGCTTTAAAACAATCATTTCTTTATGCTACATAGTCTGGAATTATGCCCAGAAAAGTTTAAGGTAAACCCAATAAGCCCTCATTCATGTCAATCATCCTTGATTAGAAAAATAAGCACTATTAAAATAGAATGTAAAAGTGGTAAGATTAGCTTAGGGCAAAAGCAGGAGAGAAAATGAAGTAAAATGAGTAATTAATAAAGTCTCGAGTCATACAGCATTCAGTTAAAATCCAACCTATTCTACATAGCTAGGTGTCATGGGACATGTTACTACAAATCCTTAGCTTCCCCTTCTAGAAAGTGACTAGCGTCTTATTAACAGAATCAGAGAAATCAATGTACATTCAATAGGCGTTCATTGAAGACCTATTTTCCAGACCCCTGACACAGAGACGTGTAATTCACATGTGAACTTACACTTAGTTCCTACTTTACCATGAAACAGCATTGAAAATTGCATTTACTGATGAGCTCTTCAACTCATTATTTTAAAATTAATAAATGTAGGTTATTTTATTTGGTAACAGTGTAAATATGCTAAGTTTTTAAATGAATATGACTTTGAAATGACTTTGTAATTTCTTAGTAATTCTCACTCCCACATGTGTTCCCACTCAACTGTAGGTAGTTGGTTTATGCAAGGAATATCAAATTGACTCTACATTAATGACTCTAACACATCTCTGGTAGAAAAATGTGATAAGATTTGGTCTGTTAATAGCAAGGTTAGTGCCTCTGAGAGTGCCCATAATTAAAGTCAAACCATGTCTGATAGCCACTATGAGTCAAAACCACTTCATTGCAATAGGTTTGGATTTTGGGATCCAGTTCTTATGAGACTGGTGGCAAGAAATATAAATAAGAACCACAATTTCTCACCTAAGATACACCCTAGTTTTAAACTTGATAGTCTCACCTCAGTACTTTATACTTTTAAGCAATACATTATACTTTGAAAATCCCTCAGAAAATGCTATATATATATATATATATATATATATATATATATATTTAATCTCACCATTTATCATGTCCTTGGAAATTCTTGTGATGGCAATCTAATCTTCTTTATTGAAAGAAACATATTGATTGGGTGGATATGAAGAGAAGCTTTCTTCCAATACCCCTTTCTCCATCTAAGAGAGAGAAAAAGTCTCACAGGTATCCGATATGGGAAATATTCTTCATTGCTTCTCAAGTGCTACACCTAACATGATCTTGGAGAGCAAAGAGGAAAGAAGCAAATGTTTCCTCCTTTACTTTCAACTGAGGTATCCCTGAGAGATTATGAAACTGTTGAACTATCCCCTGGGTGTCCCCAGGGCTTGTCATTTCCCCATCAGTTTAATTCTCCAAGACACAGTTTTATCTTGCTTGACTTGCTTACGTGTTTACAAAACTTTGATGCCTCTGAACATTAGTTTTTTTTTTAATTAACCATTTTAAAGAAAAGAGACTGGTAAAAATAATAGCTACTTCAGGTTGTTGGTCTGGTTAATAAGTGAAATATTTTAAAGAATACAATTGCTCGATGTTTAGTGTCTATCTAAGAGAGAGACCAGGCTGGGTCTTCTTATCCATTTTAACTGATAGCAAACTCAAAATTTGAGTAAGTTAAAAATATGAACAAAAGTGGATCTGCTATTCTTCCGATTTCAAAATCTAACTTCATTCCAGTAGATCAGTGCAAAGAGGAGAAATACTCTTTTCAAGAGAAAATTCCAGAGCGAGGATGCCTTTTTTTACTGGCTCCACCCACCTCTCAAAGTCAAAGCGTTCAGCTTCCTTCCTTCATGTGTAAGTAAAGCTGGTAAAGCAATAGCACTTATTTGCCATCAGATGATAGCATTCCAAAGAAATTTTCAAAACAGATTATTGCAGAAAATAAACTTTGAGTATGCATGACTGCACTGCAGTCACACAGATATGGCCTCATGATTACTTAGAAGCTAGATATACCCAATCATAAAGATTTTTGTAACTTAAAAAGAAAAACACCTGCACCAATTGGTAATATGACAAATGGAGAAAGGATCAAAGTTGCCAAAGATTTTGTCTTCCTTAGATGTATAATCAATGCTCATGAAAGCACCAGCCAAGAGATAAAAAGACAGGTTGCATCCAAAAGGCTAAGCCTGGCCAGCCTAGCATGCATTTTATTTGTTATTTTTTTGTAATAGAATGCAAACCCATAACCCCAGTCCTGCCTTTTAGTTCTGGCTAGCCCAGAGCATGTAGACTGTGCAGATAAACAGAATACATGGGATTAAGATCAGATAAACCTCTCAGGAACAAAAATGGAAGAACCCATACCAGGAAGGTAGAGAGGAAGGAAATGTGAAGGGGAGGAAGGGAAAACCAATCACATAACATTGTCTTGCCTTGCAGGGGTTAATGACAGAAATGTGGGTGAAAGGAGATAGTGGTCAGAATAAAATATGAAAATAATAATGATGCATAATTTATCAAGGGGTTATGAGGATGGTAGTGGGGAGAGGAACTTATACCAAGAGCCCAAATAAAAAGTAAATGTGTAGACAGTGGTGATGGCAGCATATGTACAAAAATACTTGATACAATTGATGTATGGGATGTTATAAGAACTGTAAGAGACCTCAATAAAATGACTTTTTTAAATCACACTTCCACCAAAATTCCATTATAGATCACTAAGCCTTCATTTGGGCCATCCTCTTATCAAAGTTAACAAGCAGAGAACTTTAAGTTACCTTCTGATAAACACCAATCGATGCTGTTACCCTAACAAAAGACTATTGATCCAAGAAGCAATGAAAAGTCATTGCATTTGAACTATGGAGGGTGAAAAATTTTGAAAATACTACAGACTGTAAAAAGAACAAAGAAATAAATCTTGGAAGATGCATAGCCACAATGTTCCTTAGAGGCTAGAATGGGGTTTAGTCTCGTGTACTTGGCCATGTTATCAGGGGAGACCAGTCTCTGTAGAAGGACATTGTGCTCTGTAAAGTGGAGGGGGGATGTGTGAGAAGGGAAAGGTCATGTGCACGATGGATTGTCATAGTGCAATCCATAGGCCAGCACAGGAACCATGTTGAAGCCTGGGTGATGTCATGTTCTGCTGCACAGGCATTTGCTGTGGGTCAGAATGGCCGTGACGGTACTTAACAACAGCAGCCCAGGGCAAGGCCAGCATCTTGATCACTGTTGGGGAGAGAGTCTTTTCTTTCAAGTTTCATCTTTGATGGCTCTTCCTAAATTGCATTACCACCTTTTAAAAATATAATTGACAAAGAATAAAAGAATATTAAGGGGAAATTATCTGACAGTAGTCAAAGTAGAACCCTTGTATCTCGCCTCGACAACTCACTGCCATGGAGTCACTACTGAATCATCACGACCGACTGTGGTCTTCTGAGAGGGTGACTGTTTACTGGAGTTGAAAACTCAGTCTTTCTCCCTCAGAGCTGTTGGTGGTTTGGAAGTGCCAACCAGGCAGATTACAGCCCAACGTGTAACCACTATGCCTATTACCAAAAGGAGTAGAAAATGTTTAAATTGTCATTTGTTTTATTTCTTTTCTTTTGTTTTCTACAACCCAGCTCTCTATTTCAACAATGACGGTCCATTAATGTTGTGGACGGATAATGATCCTGGAGAAAGTGGGGCAGCTTCTCACTGACTTTGTTGTGAATCAGCTCTCTCAAACAGCTACATTACATGTATTACAGTATTCCATTATTTAGATTGGCTCTCTCTCTCTCTCTCTCTCTCTATCTCTCTCTCAATTTTGTTTGTTTTTTTCCCCCTCTCCAGACTGCATCCAGTGTAAACCCAGGATTGCAGAATTTTTCATTCTACTCTTCAGAGACCAGATTAACCCAAGATGGCTGAATGTCCTTGACCCATTTTGTCTCACTAACAGCCCTGACCTCTGGTGACACAGTTTCCAATGTCTGGCACATGCTAAAGTGGAAATCCTGTATACAGCCTGAAATAAACTTTGTAACCTATAAAATTCCCAAGAAGCTGAAGATAATTGTTTATTGTTTTTGGCCAGGGATCATCCAAGAAATATTTGTGGGTAAGCAGGTTCCAGAAAAAAAATTAAAATGCATGTTCAAGCAGGTTCCAGAAAAAAAATTAAAATGCATGTTCTTTCCTCAATTTATATTTGGCTCTTCCAGAAAAAATATCCCCTCTGGTATAGGCATAAAGTATATGGACCCTACAAGAAATATCTTTGATTGTTCCTCAGTAAATACTTCAAAATGCTCTTGCTTTCTTTAGAGTTCTAGTAGGTATCACATAGTTGTATCAGCATGTATAAACCTTCTGAAATGAATGCAAAACATACCTCTCTATTAAATCAGGGTATTTTCAGGTGATATTTAATCTTCAACTTCCCTGAAAAGCTGCACTATTTTTCTCCAATATATAATCTTAAAAAGTGACCCAGAGAACATCTCAAAGAATTAATCTAGATTTCCTTAAACCATTGGTTTATATTCTTAAAGTTTATTTTCATTTTAAGGTTAATACATGTCAGCATTTTTTTAAACATTCACCTGCTGTCAATTGAGACTTAAAAGTGAAGGGGTAGAGTTGGCTCTGTCAAACGGTCTCAGCTTGATAAACTCACTTGGAGGCGCTAAGGAGATGGACAACTTATTGGAGTTTGGACACACACTCACTCTCAATGAGTCAGTCCTGTTGAGAACACACCTGGAACTACGCTAGAGCCCTGGAGCTGAAGGGGCCATGTGGAGATCCATGCAAGCGCTGAGATGCTTCCACTGCCACTGGATACCCAAGACTTTCCACCTACTGACCTGTGATCTTCCTGCATTCAGTGTTATTGCATGTGCTTTGTGAGTCTGAAGAGGAATATACAGATTTTTATCAGACATATAGATTGTTATCAAACACATGAATTTGGTTAGGATTGTGCTGGAATGTTTTCTCAATATTCAATTGCTCTCATATATTAAAGCTTTCTTATGCACATATGAGTGGCTATGAGTTTGTCTCTCTAGTCAATGCAGACTAACGCAAATATAATTTCCTGAGTAGTTAGAAGCTAACTTGGAGGTCATTTAGAACTGATATGCATTTCTTTGTAATCTATGTTTTGAACCATATTCTATTATTTAGAGGATATCCCCTGAAATATAACATGTCATAAAGTGAGTCAATCACCACCACCACCACCCAGTTTTTCAATGTTTATGTTGATTTTGTATTATAAATAGCTTTTGATTTTGGGAAGATGCCTTTAAAACTAGTGATATTTTCAGATTGTTGGTTTTCTTCCATCCTTGTATCTTGGGATAAATTTGAAAAGACCATTCTACTAATATTGTCTAGATTCCTCCTAATCTGTTACCTAAGTTTGTAGCATGTATTGTACTAACATCGCCAATAGAAATCGCTTATATGAGTAGTTTGTGACTACACTATACTTCCCCAAGAAGGCCTGAAAAACCTCCAGGAAAATTAGCATGCAATTATAATGGTGGGTATTTTTCCACACATTGTTGAAGCCACTTTCTATTGGAATCTAGTTTTAACTATATTACTATTCATCACAAGGGGCAAACAATATTTTTTTGGCATCCCTGCCATCTGGTGGTGGGAGTAGGAGGCCCAGACTTTGCTCCTGTGGAGCCGCTGCTGGAATTGAACCTCCATCTCAGCGGTCCGCAGTCCCGCGCACAACTACACCACCGGGGTTCAGGCCAAACAAGATTTTTAAATAATACTCAAAATATATTAGTTGATATATTATCTGCATTAATGTTTGTCCTGATTGCCTTCCTAAAATATGTCCTGCAGTTTATTTTGTGCCTTTTTTCCCAAGAATCGGATTGAAGGTATTTGCGGTTACAGAACAACTAAATTAGCTCTTCAACTTTTTTCAGCCAAAAATTGACAAAGCCTCTACTTTTCACTCTCTGTGATTTTATTTGTTGCCTTGCAAAATTGCGTTCCCAAGTTCAGTATGTACTCCAGTCTGTGGTCTCCTACAGCTTTCAAGAGCATAAGTGATAAACATTAATAATTTATGAATCAGTTTCCATGACCTGATGGTGGTTTTTATGTGATTGAGATCATATAACAAAGGTTTGCATCCAAATGTTTGTTCTCTGCTCTTTTAGATGCCTCACTATTTGTGCATCACCTACAGTGCATTTCACACTGGTGCTCCTGGCTTCTTCCCACGTAGGTGCATTAGAGCAGCTGCACGGGGTTCTTATCCAGCATTACTTTCATACAAGAATAGGCTGCACATTTCAGCATGATTTACATTTTTCAGTCATAAGGAAAGGTGAGTGTGAAGAAAAATTTATTTCAAGTAGGGTATTAGCCCTCCAGTCATCAATCTAACAAAAGCAAACTTCCTGTCATTGATTTGTTGCTGGCTCATATAGACCCTATAGAACTAGGTAGAATTGGCCCTCGGTTTCCCAGACAGTAACTCTTCACAGGAGTAAACATTCATCTTTCTTCTAAATATTGGCTCATGGTTTTAAGAAACTGATGTTGTTAGCAGTTTCTAAAGTAACATGCAGAATTTGTCTTTAAGTCAGACACTCATAACCTAGGTGTTATCTGTATATGGAAAGTCATATCTCAGAATTCATTTTCATGGGACTTTATGACAAGAATATACAACTTTTTTGCTTTGGACTCTTATTCTGTTACGTTGCCCTATTAATGGGAAACCTTGTGGTCCTTGTCTCCATTCAATGAACTTTCCTTTATTTACCAACCAATGTAGTATTTCCTCTGTCACTTATAAACCATAGATACCTTCTAGTAAAGAGAAAAATAATTGTTACTGTAGCCCTGGTGACATCGTGGTTACATGTTGAGCTACTAACTGTAAGATTAATAGTTCAAAGCCACGAGCAGGCTTTCTACAATCCTAAAATGTTATAGTCTCAAAATCCTTCAGAGGACGCTTCACTATGAGTCAAGTTTGCTATGAGTCAAGACCAACTCAATGGCAGTGAGCTTGGTTTGATTTTAAGATATCTGCAAGATACACAGGCGTCTTTGAAATGAATGGAATCTTCATCTTTACAGTCATGGCACTTGATAAGTTGTGGGGGGAAGGTTGTTTTCTCCTTTGGTCAATGGTATGAGATCACCACTTTCCATAGTTCAAGGACCCTGGGAAATGCTTATGGCTCAAACGTGGGAGCAGATGAAGCAGTGATTGTCTTGTCTCACTGGAGCTAAAACTGACACTCTGTCTCTTGTTCCCTGACAAGCTACAGGAGCACTGCTGTCTTCAAAATATCAGGTACTTTGTGTTCTTGACTTTATCTTCCCCTCCTGTGTGTGATCAGCTTGATTGATGTATTAATACCCCCAAAATTGTCAACTATCCCTTTGTGTAAATCTGTCACCAGAGGCAGGCGATGTGACAGAGAGTGTGTATAAACCTGCCTTAAATAAACTTCCGCACCCTGGAGTGTCTGTGCTGCAGGGCCCCCTGAGCCCCAAAGACATCTATCCTTTTATTCTTTATCTATAACTTTTCTCCTTGCAAATCCTGCTGGAATCTGTTCCATTTGTAAGATAAGAGCTGGACTCTATTATATCTTACAATCAGTATATTGTCATCTGAAAGTCTCTTCACTACTTGATGATAATGAACAGGAGAAAGTGCAATCTCTTAGTTAGGCTGCTCCAATAGGTAGGGCTAGCCATTATTTCTCCCAATTGTCTGTGGTAATCTGATCAATTTTGTGTGTCCCCAGGGAAACTTACTGCTACTATTGAGACATTTTCTCTTTCCTGAAATTTGCCTGTGCTGTTGCTCCATGCTATGGAGTTGGTCCAGTCACAGTGACCCCATATATCATAAAGAATGAAACAGTACAACATCCTACACCATTCTCAGGGCTATTGTTTTGTTTGAACCCATTGTTTCAGCCACTATGTGAATCAGTCCATCTTGTCCAGAGTCTTCCTCTTTTTCACTTTGCCACTACTTCACAAAGCATGATGTCTTCTCCCCGGGATTTCTCTCTTCTGACAACATACCCGGTGCAAGTGAGACTAAGTCTTGCCATCCTTGCCTCTAAGAAGTAATCTGGCAGTACTTACTCCAATATGGATTTGGTGTTTATTTTTACCAGTCCATGGTACTTTTTAATATTCTTTTCAGTACCATAACTCAAATGCATCAATTCTTCTTTGGTCTTCATTATTCAAAGTCCAATTTTCATGAACGTGAGGTAATTGGAAATGCCATGGGTTTGGTCAGGTGCACATTATTCCTCAAAGAAACATTTTGCATTTCAATACTTTAAAGGTCTTGTACAGCACATATGTCAAAATTCACTGGGCTCTTTGATCGCTTGCCTTCTGCTTTCATGAGCATTGATTGTGGACTCAAGCTAGATGCAATCCTTGACCATTTGAACCTTTTCTAGGTATATAATCATGATACGTACTGACCAAGTTGTGAAGGTTTTGGTCTTCTTTACCTTGAGTTGGAATGAACGTTGAAGGCTTCAATCCTTGATATTAATCACTAAGTAAGATTGTGCTACCTGCATATCATATGTTGTTAGTAAACATTTCTTCAATGCAGGTGCTGATTCTTCTTTATATAATCCAGCTTCCCTAATTATTTGCTCAGGGTGCAGATTGACTACATAAAGTGAGAGGATATAACACTAATGTGCACCATTCTGAATAGCAGTCATATAGTATTGCCTTCTTCTCTTCACACAATTGCCTTTGATTCATATGCAGATGAGCACAATGTAGTGTTCTTAAATTCCCATTCTTCCCCAAACTGTCCATAGTTGGTTGTGATCCACACAGTTGAATGCCTTTTTCCTAGGTGATAAGATATGGGTTAACATTTTCTTTTTTATATTCTCTCCTTTCAGTCAAAATTCATCTGACATGAACAACTATATCCCTTGTTCCATGTCCTCTTCTAAATCTCACCTGAACCTCTGGCAGCTCCATATCAATGTGCTGCTAAAAATTCTGTTTAATGATGACCAGCAAAATTTTATTTGTAGGTGATATCACTAGGATTTTTCTACAGTTTTCACATTCTGTTTGGTCAACTTTCTTTGGAAGGGGTACAAAGATGAATCTCTTCCAGTCAGCACTTCTAGTACTTCATCAACTTATTGAAACATATCAGTGGGTATTCCGTCAATTTTTGGAGCCTTGTCTTTGGCTAATGCCTTCTGTACAGTTTCAATTTCATCTTTCAGGACCATTGTTTCTGGATCATATTCTACCTTTTGAAATGGCTGAATGTCAACTAGTTGATTTTGGTACAATAACTTACCCTTGTTTATGCTTCTTATAATATTTAATACTTTTTTCTAAAGGGCTTATCAATGTTGCAACATAAGGTTTCAATTGTTTTTATCAGTTTTTTCAGTTTAGAATATTCTGAGCTTATCTTTTCCTTTTGGTTTTCTAACTTAGGTCTTTGTATATTTGATTATAATATTTTAGTCTGTCTTCTCAAGCTGCCCTCTGAAAATTCCTATTAGCTCTTTATCTTTAAAATTTTTAAATTTACCTTACTTAGTGTATGAGTAAGAGTGAGTTTCCAAATTAATCTGACATCCACTTTGATCTTTTCCTTTCTTCCTGTATTTTTATGACACTTTCTTCTGTCATTAGTATGTAATGCATAAAATCTGTTCATGAGAATTCTCAAAATTCAAATGGGATATGCTTAAGATCTTATTTTGACTCTCATACACTTGTTTTATGTTTCTTTGGCTTCAACTGGAACTTTCATAAGATATGTTTCAGATTAACCCCAAGCCTGGTTTTCTCAACTGATATTGAGCTTTTCTTTCGTCTCTCACCACAGAAGCAGTGTATTTGATTTATGGGTACTTCATCTGGAAAACTTGATGTGTGGAGTTGCCTTTTGTGTAGGTGAAAAAAGGTATTTGCTATAAACAATTTGTTAGTCTTGCAAAATTTGCTCACGTGATCTCAAGTTCATTTCTATTACCATGGCCATATTTTCCAGATGTTCTTCTTAGTGAATTGAGTTGCTATATAGTTACAGGATTCATAGTTCAAAACCACCAGCCACTCTGCACTAAAAATCAGCCTTTCCAGTCCCATAAAAGGTTATAGTCTAGATAGCTCTCTTCACCATTTAAAATTGAGTTTACCTTGCATCAAAATAAACTCAATAACACTGAGTTTATGTGTTTGCTTATTTTTGCAAGATAATATAATATAATATAATGGACAGCCTTCTATAATGGACTTGGAATCAAGGAGTTACATAAACTGTGAAATACATCAGTCCTACTTTATCATGTCATAACTCAGGAATGGGGAGCTAAAAGCTAAGAGTATAGAAATATGTAAACCTTAAATATTGTTGGATTTTAAGCTCTCTCTTAGTAATACCTCTTATCTAAGAACAATTTTTTCTTGTGATACTGCCATGCTCAATATGAACCCTCATGAAGGGATCACACAAAAGAAGCACACCAGTCTGCATGACTAAAGAAATTCTCAATAATGATTCCTTTATAATCAGAGGGGACAGTGTATTGCAGCTTAAATTGTGAGCACCCTGGTTGGCTAAGGGGTTTGGATAGCAGTTTGGGCCCCAAATCCATAGTGCCCACATAGACTCAAACCTTCAATGAATGATTTAGCCAAAGATGGAGATAATCTTGCCCTGAGACAGAATGTCTGGGAGAGTGTATTGCCTCCAGCCCTCTCAGGCCAGCCCAAGGAGGGACAGTCTTTCTCTTGGGGACTACCCTAGAAGTGTGCTTGATGGAAGTGATTATACTGGGCATGATCACATACAAATGCATTTCAAATGAGTCAATACTGACTCACAGAGACACCATGTGTGCTTCTGGAACTGGGACCGTTGAAGAGAGTAGACAACCCAGTCTTTCTACTGAGGAGCAGTGAGTGGTTTTGAACTGCAGGTAGCAGCCCTACACAGAACTACTAAACCACCAGGTCTCCACTGGGGATGGTACAGAGGGTTGAAATGTCATGAGTCAAGTCTTATCACTTGGTCCCTTACTTGGTCAGAATGTCCTGAAGCAATGTTGTAAGACCTTCTACTTGATCATGTACGCATCCCGGTCACGGCCTCTTGTCTGTTCCTGTTGCCCCATCTTTAACTTTAATGAATCTTTATGCCACCAATCATACTTTTGTGACAATTCCTTCACTGCCTCTCTATATCTTACCTCGCCTGAGTCTCAGTTGTGACACTTCAGACCTCGTTTCAACCTGGGTGGTCTCCCTCATCCAGATTTTGTGTCTGTGTCTTTGTGCCATCATCTCTTTTAAGACCTTATAAATGTTCTCTGTAAAAAAAAAACATAACTGAAAAAAGATGAATGAAGTGGCAAATTCACTAGTGAGATTGAGATAAGGTAGGAGCAAAAACAGAGTGACAATTGCATGTGACACATCCTTGAAGCACAGATGCTGTTGATAGTATGACAGGTAGATTTCCGAGGAAGCTCCCCAAGAACCAGGAGAATACGCAAGAATATATTTTCATACTGTCAATATGCATATCTTCACTTTATGAAAATGAAGGAAATAAAAATGTCCCTCAAAGTAAATGCCCCCAAACTTGGTTTCCTCACACACCTTCACAAACAGAGCAAACGTCATGTGGCCCCAAGGGAATGTCTAACGACTGAAGCTGCTGAATCCCAGGCAGCTCATTGATATCATTCTGGCTTGCATACCCTTTATAAGCTGTATCTCTTCAGCTGTGCAATATGTTTGATCATTTGGCTCTACAGGAAATCCATCTAGTGAACTGAATACTTGAGAAGGTAAATTCAGCATGCACATGCTTCCCAATGCCTTAAAGTTAAAAACAATAAGCTGAGTTTTAGAATGTATACTTTGCCTAATATCTAGATGATCTTGTGAATATGAGTGTCATTTGAGGAGTTTTGTGGATGCAAATATAGATCGTGATTTGACTGGGAGTATTCAAAATACTTCACTTGCTTTTTAAGCAACATTTACTTGTTCATATAATAGTGGGAATCCTCCTTTGCCCCAAAACTAGTGAAAGGATTGTCTTGAGGAAAATATGAGTTCAAGAAGATTGACTAAAATTATGTGAATCAGAGAATGATGAGCAAAGTATGAAAGCTAGGGAAACCTGTCCTGAGCTATTCCCCCCTCTCCCCTCAGCCTGGTTACAGGAGTGTTGTCTCTTCAATGCAGTTTTAACTCTGATTTGTATACAGCAGACTAACCAAAAAGTTTAACTAGAAGCACCCTCTGAGTTTTATGGAGTCATTTTTAACATAAAATTTCATTTTGATTGTCAGTGGCCATCGTTATCCTCTTTTATATGATTTGCTGTTCTCGAGTGCTTTTCATATCAGCGATTCAGTCATTTTCAGGAGAAATACCAGACCTACTTCCATACAGGGCTGCACTATTGCAAACCCACAGGGGCAGTGCCACCCTGTCCCATAGCCTGAGTCACTGTGAGTCAGAATCCACTTGATGATAGTGAGCTTGAGTTTAGGATTCAGTACTTGACTCCTCCCCCTCGCCCTCTCACCACTGGTGACCATCGAAGAATGTTTCATTAAACATGAAAATGTTTTTTGATTTTTTATAATATGCACAGTATCACTTCTTTAATGATAGATGTAACATTGTGACATGTTTCAATTTCCTCATGATTCTGTAGCGTTGCATAATATTCTTTTGTGTGTATGTGCCTTAGTGGGTTTATCCATTCTTTCCTTAGGGGGCACTCGGTTTATGACATTATTTTTCTTCTCCATTCAGCCTGTGTTACTGAGTGATGTCTATTCAATGCAGTTCTAACTGATTTATATATAACAGATTAACACCCTCCCCCCCCAAAAAAAACTTAAATAGAAGCACGCTCTGAACTTTATGGAGTCGTTTTAACAAAGAATTTCATTTTGAATGTCAAAGGCCATAATTATCCTATTTCATATGTTTTGCTGCCCTCCAATAGTTTTTCTGTAAATGATTCAGTAATTTTCAGTAACATTATTTCTTTCTGCCATTGTGGACAATTCTGTATGATGATTTGACCAATTTACTTTGAGATTAAGAGACCAATCTTTTCAAATAGCTGTACATTGAATTCATAATGTGAAAGGGACAGCAGAAAGTTTGAAACTGCAAAATGATGCTTGTTTGGATTCCCAATTTCGCTAAAAGCAGAAAAATGCTTAGCCTATGTGGTGGAACCTAAATGAAGTCTTCACTGAGAATTCGAAGTGATTCCAAGTTGCCAAAGTGACCAGACTCAAAGTGAAAGAACAAGTAAGTGCCCTGTAAAAAGTAACACCAGACAAGCCTCCCCTCCCCTCGAGCCACATGCAAACTTACCTTCAGATCCACGTAGGGCACTAAAAATCAAATGGAAGTGTCTCTAAGCTAAACTCCCTCTTTACCTTCTCTCTCTTTACTGTGCTTTTTATTCTCACTCACTCATTACTACATGTGAGGCCAGCCACTAATCATCAAGCATGTGTGAACATAAGATGTTTATAAATTTTACTTTGCTGTGAAATAAAGACTATAACACTTGACCCAGTGATTTCTGTTATATATCATAACAGGATCATTTTTATAAAAAATTATGTGCTGGATATCAAGTATCATGCTGCCTTAATTCCTGACCTTATTAGGTCTAGGACAGTGGTCCTCAACCTGTGGGTCACAACCTTTTTGGGAGTCAAATGACCCTTTCACAGGGGTCACCGAAGACCATTGGAAACCACATATTGCTGATGGTCTTAGAAACTGGGGCACCACCACTCCTCAATCCTTCTCCATGTGGGTCCAACCGCATGCAGATACACCTACGTAGGACTACCTGGCATGAAGACTGTTACTAATGATATACCATGCTTCAAGATAAAATTTCATTTATTTGTAATTAGAAATAAACATTTCACAATATATAATTATACATTGTTTTGTGATTAATCACTGTTTAATTATGTTCAATATATAACAATGAAAATAGACCCTGCATATCAGATGTTTACAATATGATTCATAGCAGTAGCAAAATAACAGTGATGAGGTAGCCATGAAAATAATGTTATGGTTGGAGTCACTACAATATGAGGAACTGTATGAGAGGGTAGCGGCGTTAGGAAGGTTGCGAAGCACTGTTCTAGGATGTTGCACTCCTCCCTTTCTGTCACCAGGTCCATTCTGATTCAGCAACCCTATAGGACAAGCTAGATCCACCCCCTTTGAACTTCTGAGACTGTAGCTCTTTATAGGTATAGAAAATCTCATCCTTCTGCCTAGAGGGCATTGATGGTTTCATACTGCTGATCGTCCAGTTAGCAGCTGAAAGTAAAAACCACTCAGCCTCCAGGTTTCCTTAGGACCTAGGACTTGTTACTTAATTTCTCTATATGCAGTATTCTCTTTAGTATTTGATTTTAAGATTATAAATGAGACCCTGCATGGTGCAAACAGTTAGTTAATGTTCTTGGCTGTTAAGCTAAGGGTTGGAGTTTTGAATCCATTCCAAAATGGATGAAACATGTCATGAAAAATCAGTCGTGGACACCCTAGGGAGCCCTGCTGTATCTTGACACATTTTGAATCACTGTGGACAGGGTCAATTTATGGCAATAGATCTCTTTGCTGCTGGGATAGTGGGTTTGAGAGCATGAGTTGACTTAACTACAGTTTCTTATGTTTTAAATGAGCTACATGGGTAGGAGAGAACAAGAGGAATGTATTGCTTTTGTTTAAAAAATGTTTTCTGTTCTTTTTATAAAATTAAAGTTTGGGTTTAGTTTACAATTCAGTTGTCATATGAATGCATATTAATCATAACCAAAAAAATCCCAACCCACTGCAGTCTAATTGATTGCAATTCCTATCAACCTTGTGTAAACTTTCCTAGGCTATAGATCTTCAGCAGAAGGGACAGCCTCATCTTTCCTCATGGGGGGAGGCCTGGGTTTGAAACACTGACCTTGCAGTTAGCAGAAGTCCAGGGTCTACCAAAGAGCACCACCATGCCTTCTCCCATATTAACAGGAAGATGACTGAGAAGGTGCCATGTCGGTGATTTAGATGACTCTCTGATTTTCCATGAAATAACTAAGTCATTATAAACATACACTCTCTGCCACTGTGTCAGTGGCGACTCCATACAGGTCAGGATAGTGCTGTCCCTGTAAGTTCCCGAAACTATCACACTTGGCAGGAACATGAAACCCCTTCTTTCTCCTGGAGTGCAGTTGGTGGTTTCAGACTGTGAACCTGGCAGTTCGTAGCCCCATGCACAGTCCCACCAGGGCTCCTCCATTACAAACATCTTGGATGTTCACATCATCTAGGTTCTTTGGCTCCCTTTGTGCTTCTAAAATATAAGCTCAGACTCTAACCTCTGCAATTTCTGCTTTCAAAGTGTGGTTTGGTAAAGGCTCGTCAGGTGTTCTGCATACTCTTAAACAAGGAACATCTCAGCTCATTGGAATTTCTCTCAGGAATTATTGTTAGCTCTAGCGGTGTCTGTGGGTTAGGCATTGGGCTGCCGACAGCAAGGTGATCAGTTGAAGCCCACCAACTGCTTCTCAGGAGAAAGCTGAGATTGTCTGCTCCAGGGAAGATAGACAGTCTTTGATATTCTCTGTGGAGTCACCATGTTGCAATCCACAGACGGCAGGGGCTTGGTTTGGCTTTTCGTGGCACGGTGGGTTAAGGATCTCAAAAGTCAGCAATTTATACGCACGAGTTGCTTTGAGGGAGGAAGATGTGGCTTTCCTCTTCCACAGATTTGTAACTTTGGAAACTGCTAGGGGCAACTGTACCCTGTTCTACGTGGTGGGCCGCGATCTGCGAAGACAGTCGTTTCAAACTACCAGTTTCTCCTCAGGAGAAAGACAGGGCATTCTACTCATGAATAGTTACGGTTCGGAATCCCACAGGGTCCGTTCTACCTTGTCCGAAGGTCGGCAGGAATCGGTATGGACTCGCTAGCAGGGAGAGTCTGGTGGCTGCTCATATTTGTATGTGGTAGAGCCAAGGGGGGCACAGTTACAGGAGCCACTGAGATATTGTGACGGAACTATTCCATTTGAAGGCTAAGGACCAGAGTTTTGGTTGGCCTATCGAGCAATGAGCAACCCTTGGCTGTAGACTGCCTTGTAACTAGGGAAAAATGTGTGCCTGGTAGAGCTGTTCAATTGCTTGATAGAGTGATTGAATGCATTCATTTTTAATGTCAATTTTGACATACTGTTCTGAAATATTTAAAGAAAAGAATCATGAGACTAATAAGCAATAGTTATATAAGATATAATATTTTAATTTCTGAAACACTAACCAATTCAGTTAAACATGATTTTTACAATATGTGTATTACCAGCAATATCATTTATATATATTTCTGACAATATCTTGTTGATTATTTCTTTTCAGGTGGCTGCTATGCTTGTTCACTGCACTGGACCATGGGAAATAGGAATAATGTCACTGTGTTTATCCTCTTGGGCCTTTCTCAAAACAAGAACCTTGAAATTCTCCTCTTTGTATTATTCTTATTTTGCTACATTGCTATTTGGATAGGAAACCTGATTATAATGATTTCTATCACATGCAGTCCGCTATTGAACCAACCCATGTATTTCTTCCTTAATTCTCTCTCTCTTTCTGACCTTTGCTACACTTCCACAGTGACACCTAAACTAATAACCGACCTCCTGGCCGAGAGAAAGTCCATTTCCTATAATAATTGCATGGCACAACTTTTTATCATACACTTCCTTGGTGGCATTGAGATCTTCATCCTCACAGGCATGGCCTATGACCGCTACGTGGCCATCTGCAAGCCCCTGCACTACACCCTCATCATGAGCAGACAGAGGTGTCACACAATCATCATAGCTTGTTGTACTGGGGGATTTGTACACTCTGCCACTCAATTTCTTCTCACCATCTTCTTACCCTTCTGTGGTCCGAATGAGATAGACCACTACTTCTGTGATGTGTATCCTTTGCTGAAATTGGCTTGTATCAATACGTACAGAATTGGTTTGTTGGTGATTGCCAATTCAGGCCTGCTTGCTTTGATAACTTTCATAATTTTGATGGTGTCTTACGTTCTGATATTTTACACCATTAGGGTTTATCCTGCTGAAAGCCGCAGGAAAGCACTTTCTACCTGCAGTTCACACATGACAGTTGTGGTTCTATTCTTTGTGCCTGTTCTCTTCATTTACATTAGACCAACTGTAACTTTTCCAGAAGATAAAGTGTTTGCTCTTTTCTATACCATCATTGCTCCCATGTTCAACCCTCTGATATACACATTGAGAAATATGGAGATGAAGAATGCCATGAGGAAGATATGGTATCATCAGTTGTTTGGGGGAAGAAGGTAGTTTACATAAAATCCATTTTGAATTCTACTTTGGAGTTCAGCACTGTCTTAAGATTAATACAGAATAAAATGCAAAAATGTATGTGCAGGCTTCATCCTGTCTAGACAATTTTGATAAATTTTTGGTGTGTCACTTCTTACTCTATTTTCTCTAATACTTGCATGACTTATCTATATTTTGACATTTCATTATGAAATGATAACGATGTCTCTTCTCCCCTTCTTTTAAATCGTCCTCTCATTCCATGAATGTAAGCTGGTATAAAACAGATATCCACCTGGGAAAGGAGGAATATAATATTCACTCTCCCTGTCAGGGAAATGCAGAACAAATAATATGAGGGAAGATGCTTTTAGTTAAATTCAATAAGTTCATTAGTGAATATCTAACCCCTTTCATTTTGCAGATATTATAAACCTACCTTAATGAACTGAACAGAAAGAAAAAGAAGGAAAACAACAACATGCTTTCCGGGGCAAGATGCTTTTACAAAGTTATTTTCATTCTCTCCTCCATACAAAGACATACAATATTGCAAAGAGCCTTATCAGATATTTCTGTGGAATATTCATTCAGCTCAGGTTTTAATCCCATCAGAGTCAACAGTAACATACATATTACATTGTAACATTTCTTATAAAACACCTGTAAAAGAGAAAAGATTTCAGGAAAATTATATAAATTGTTAACACTGTGACTATCCAAAATATCACTGACTTTTAAGGGTAATAAATAAAAGTTGGGATGGGGGGGAGGGAATCCCAGCACATTTAGCCACTTGCTTTGCATCTCTGTGAGCGCAGGTAAGGTGCTCTGTTCGGTCCCCTGTGTGTACAATCTAGACATAAAGGAATTTAAGAACTCTAGAGATGTGGTGCCTAACCCCCAGGTTTGAAGCTCAATACCGCAATCCACTTCTCTGGAAAAGACAAAAACCTCCTCTGTCCAGAAGAGTCTTCAAAACCCATAGGTGTGTCCGGGTTTGTGAGTCAGCCCTAACTCTAAGGAAGTGAGTGCAAATCTGAACCAGGAAGAAAGTCTCTCTTTCCCCTTACAAATGGAATGTATGCATGAGATCAGGTTTTATACAGTGTTCTGGGAAGATAACCAACTGGGTGAAAAAAATATTTGTTTTTAATGCCACATAGAGGTAGTTGGAGAATTCACATTCGTATGACCTTTTCTTCTATTTTATTTCTGACCCACGTTTTTGGTGACTAAGGCCTCGCTTAGTCCTCCTTTCTTAGGAAATTCAGCTTAAGATGGTTGATCTCAGAAATGGCCCTAGAAAGTTTCCCCTCATGACCCCAAAAGATGCTAACTCATGGTCATGTGTCACATGTTACTATGTGTCAATGCCAGCTCCTGGGGACACACAACCGCTTTCTGAGACTGTCCTTGTGTGTGCACCTGTTTGTAGAAAGCGCAGTCTTCCTCCATTGAACACGCTGGTGTTTGCGAACTGCTGACCATGTGGCTCACAGCCTAACCGGTTACCACCACCCCATCATGACTCCTCGGACCCCCATGGCGGAATTTTATATTTGCTTTTACCACACTAGGTCGGATGTGGCGATTGAAAACGTAGTCAAACATACTGTAAACATTTACTAGGAAATACCTCACAATGATAACAGCATCATCCACATACACACGCATAAATGTGAAGGGAGAAATCCTCACAATTTTATCAGTCAGCAATAACATGACAAATTATGAGGAAATTATGAGGAAATTGAACTTGCCAATGATGCTATTCTACTTGGATAAGCAATCAATGTCCATGGACGTAAAACCTATCAAATTCATTGCTACTGAGTCACTTCCAACTGGAAGTTGGAGATCCCAGTGCTGCAGCTTTGAATTTAAGGAGCAGGTCGTGGGATCTTCTTTCCAAGGTCAGAAGAAAGTCAGGAGAAAGCGTTCCATCAATAATAGTAAGATTACCTAGTGGTTCATCTTCCATATCCATCCCTCCTCTTTATAAAAAGGCCTGGCAGCATAGTTGTGATTCATTTGAGCTGCAATCTGACCAAGATCTATGGAGGACAGCAGAGAAATGGTATCATGCACAGCCACTTCAGCTGGGGCTCCAAGGGCGTGTCCCACTGGGTCCTTCAAAGGCAGTGGTGAAGGACAAAGACAATGGTTGCAAACTGACACTTCAGGGACAGCAAGACCTGGACAGAATCACCAGACAGTTGGCAGCTGCTAACCAGAAACATTAGGACAAATGATGCTGGATTAATAAATTGCCTCAGTCATAAGATAGATAGATGATAGACAGATAGATAGATAGATAGATAGATAGATAGATATACAGACATATGCATATGTACACACAAACACACATATATATTTATATGTGCATATTCCATGGATTTCCAAAAGAACAAACAAAACTGTCTTGGAAGAACTATAGCCAGAATGTTACTCAAAATGGTGAATGTGGTAATTGCATAATCTGTTGTCAATTCAAGACTTATGTGTGAAGGGGAAGAGTTTAGCCTATCAGTCAGGTTGCTGCTTGATGACTTCATTTAGAGGCACTAAGGAGAAAAAAAAATAGCTTGTTGGAGGTGGGACACTTGCTCACTGACTGTGAGACATTGCTGAGGAGAAGCCACATGAAGCTATCCTGATGCACTCAGAGCCCTGGTTGCTGGAGGAACTATGTGGAGATGGCTGCCACCACTGAGATGCTTGCTACAACACTGGATCCACAAGGCTTCCCACCCACTGCCCTGTAATCTTCCTGCATTTGGGATCCTTGCATGTGTTTTGTGAATCTGAAGAGGACTTTACACATTGATGTTAGATATATGGGCTAATATCGAACTTATGGACATGATCTGGAATGGACTGGGATATTTTCTCAACATTCAACTGCTCTTATATATAAAGCTCTTTCCAAAATAGATGAGTGTCTATGAATGTGTTTCTCTAGCCTACCCAGACTCACACAATGAGATCTCATTTACATTAGAAGTGTGGCCTGGCAGGACCAATCACTGGAAAAAAAATATCATTCTTGGTAAAGTAGAGGATCAGGGAAAAAAGAGGAATAATCTCAAATAGAGAGATCGACACAATGGCTAAAATAATATCCTCAAACAAAAGTCATTGGAAGATGGCTCAGCATCAAGTTGTGTTTCATTAGCCATAACTATATCAATAGATAAGTGCATGATAGATACAGAGACAAAGACAAAGATGCAGAAATATATCTGTGAATACATATGTAACCCGGTATGCTTTTAAATGTCTTGCAATAAACATATGCATATACTCTTAATAAAAACCATGAGAACATAAATGAAATGTAATTTTACCTTTAATTTATAACATTTTGGTAATTTTTTACTATCATGTGCATTTAAGCTACCTATTATATGTAATAATTCTTTTTACTTGTAGATACCATACTTATTTTAAGATGTCATAACATTAAAAACATATGCTCATCAAAAGACTCTATTTTAAAAATAAATAGACCAGAAAAGACCTTCATAAATAATGTATCAAATTGGAGTCTAATGTTTGAATTCTGTGAATAATTACAATTAAACAATGAAAAGAAAATCCAAACAAAAATGAGCAAATTATATGAAAAGAAATTTCACCAAAGAGAAAATTTTAGCAGTCAAAAAAAAAAAAAGAAAGGGTTTTTATATCCATTAACTGCTAGAGAGCTGCAAATCATAACTACAATAAGATGCACTCTTCAAAAAACCCAACTCACTTCCATTGAGTCAAGGTTGAATCACGTAACTCTATACCATCTTACCCTGGCTAAAATGATTAAAAACATCTTACCCTGGCTACTGATTAAAAACAAGCACACACCGAAACAAGTAACAACAAATATTAACAGGATTTGGGAACAGTAAAGCCCTCATCCATTGCTTGTTGGAATGTAAAGTGGTACAAAGAGTATGAGGAAAAATATGTTGTTTGATCAAAAAGAGAACTGTCTTATGATACAGCCTTCCCAAACCTGCAAATAAATTTACACTCAATTAAAAGCCAATTTACAACCATTGAATTGACTTAGTCTCATAGGGAATCAATAATACAGAGTAAATATACTCCTGAGGCTTTCTGAGACTGGAAATAATTAAAGGAGTAGAAATCCTCCTCTTTCTTAAGTGGAACAGCTGGTAGTTTCAAACTTCTGACCTTGTAGTGCACAGCCCTAAGAGTAGGTCACTGTACTACTAGGATCTCTGGTACATAGACCCTACAATCAGAAATCCATAGCTCCTACAGACATAAGGACACCTAGGCTTAGAGTTTCCACCGCTTTTCTGTCAGTCTGTCATATAGTAGTAACTTGTGTATTGCTATAGTGCTGAAGGCAATGTCACTAATATTTCAAATACCAGTAGGGTCACCCAAAGTGGACAGGCTTCAGTGGAGCTTCCAGAATAAGAACAGAAAGAATAGAAATGATAGGCTGTCCAGCTCAGAGGATACAGCCAGGGAAAACCTTATGGATAGCATCAAAATATTATCAGTTACCGAAAAACTCATAAATAAAAGTAGAACATCGTCAGAGATAGTAACCAAAGCTGAGCTCCTTGGCTCAGATGGCACTCAGAGTAAGACTGAAAAAAAAAAAAAACTACCTTCTCACAGTAGAGTAGACCATAATGACTCAAATGGAGTAAAGCATGTGGCATCTTCATTTGTGATAGGGTAAGTCTCAAAATGAGAATAACTACAAGATCAGTTAATAATTGGAACTCAGATTATTCAAAGTATGAACTTAGAAAAATTGGAAGTCATTTAAGATAAATTGGGACCTAAAAGATAAAAATTCCAGGTGATGGTGAGCGAAAATATGCTATTATTGGTCATTTGCAATTAGAAAACCATATGATTTACTACACCAGAAATGACATAACAAAAAAGAATGGCACTGTATTCATAATCAAAAAAAGACATTTCGAGATCCATCTTAAAGAACAATGCTGTCTGTGATAGGACAATGTCTACTCCAATAAAAGGAAATCCGATCAGTAAACTCTCATTGAAATGTTTGCACTAACCACCAAAACTGTGATGAAGTGGTTGAAGAATTCTACCAAAGTTTTTTTTTATCTTAAATTGATCAATCGTGCAATAAAGATGTGTCAGTAATTATTGGTGGTTGAAATGAGGAGTTTGAAACAGAGATGAAGGAAGACATAGTTGGGAAGTAGTCTTGGTGATATAAACAAAGCCGAGGAGTACATGAACGAATTTTGAGAACCCAACAACTTCTTAAATAAAAATACCTTTTTTGGTAACAACTCAACTTCTCTAGACAGAACAAAGAAATCAAATTGATTACATCAGTTGGTTGAGATGATAGAGAGACTCAATATCAACAGCTACAACCAGGCCAGGGGCTGAGTGTAGAACAGATCACCAATTGTTCAGCTCTAAGTTCAAGCTGCATTGCAACAATATGAAAACAATTCCACACAAGACAAAATACCACCTTGAAGATATCCCACTCAAATCTGAAGAGCATTTGAAGAACAGATTCGATGCATTAAACACTAATGACAGAAGACCTCATGAGCTGTACATTACATCATGAATATCATTCATTGAGAGAGGAACAGGTCATTAAAAAGACAGAAAATGAATAAAGGAGAATAAGTGGGTTTTCTTATCCATTCAAATTGAACTATATCTATAATATTAACCCACTGAAATGCTGAGTTAAATAAATTTGGCCAAATATATTTGGTCATTGTTAGGATTAGTCTTTTGATCATGAAAGCAAGCACAGTCAATAATCTAATATACTAGGAGAACACCATTCAAATTCAATAGTTTAGTTATTTTATCCTCTAGAAAAAAATAAAATAGAAAATTAAGTTATTATTCTCTACCTTCTCTTTTTCTCACTCAAGGTTCTGTTGCTATTATAATCTCAATTATATTCTTAGCTAATTTTGTATCCCAAAAAGAGTGTCGGGCATCATTTTTTTTTTATTTTACAAACTGGATTTGCTTGTTAGAATTTCTGATTTATTCACAAGAAACCCCATCCTGATAATACACAAGAAAATTAAATGACCAGAACTAGATACACAACACCAATTCATCCTAAAATTACATATAGAAATCTGGTGAATTGAAATCCACAATATTTCCATTGTCATCTTTTTTTGGTTCCTAATAAGTGAACATTTTGATGATCAAGTATGTTCAGTAGCACCTGGAATTGCTTTGGGAGAACCTGAAGTTCAGTTAGAAAACTAAATGAGACTATCAGGCTATTTAATGAGCACACATTTGCAGGTCACCTTGGACTTTGAAAGAGTCTCAAAGAACTATTTACTTAGATTCTTGTCTCTGAACAGTACGCCAAGCTCCTTTGAAGTAGTTTGTTTGCTGGCTTATTCTTTCCATTGACTTCAAGTTGAGTCTGGTTCATGCAAACTCTATCTATGCAGAGGAGAATTATACCCCAGAGGGTTTCCAAGGTTAGGACCTTTTGGAAACATCTTGCAATGTCTTTCTTCCCTGGTTTCTGGGTGGGTTCAAATGACCGAACTTTCAATGAGCAACCAAGTGATGATCTGTTTGCACCATCCAGTTGATCTTTTTTTGACTGCTGCACTTTTCCATGTCAAGAAGGCTTATGAAATGACAGTATACATGGCATCTCATCAAAAGAAGAGTTTTAGGTCTATGATTAGACCAGTTGGGTTCTGGAATCAGTTCTATCACTAATTAGCTCTATGACCTAAAACCAAATGACACTTAGCAAGTGAATCCTGACTCGTAAGGATATTATATGAAATTTCTGAGGATAGTTGCTCCTGCAAATATTTACAGCCCAATGACCCAATCTGATGGTCAATTTGTTTTATGTTGAAATTTTCTATTCAGATCTTTGATTTCATCCTTCCTTTCTTCCATTTGCTTTAGCTACTTTACAATTAAAAACAACTCTCAGAGTCTTTCCTGACATCCACTGTGATATTTTCTGTCTTTTAAAAAAATCGCTTTATTGGCAACTTGTACAACTCTTATCACAATCCATAATCATTCAGCTCCAGTGACACTATGGATAAATTACTGACCCACATCTGAAAAAAATAGTTGTCTCACAACTGATCCACAAGAAGAAAGAGTAAAAACAAAATTAGAAAATAAGCTTAGGTGAAAAAGGCTATAAACACCTGGAAAGTGATTGCTATTTTTAGGGCATAAAGAGTGCTCAGATGTTTCTTAATTTAAATGAATTTTATTACCAAATGCTTAAAAAGAATTATTTTCACCAGCATAACAAAGATATAATTCTATCATCAGACACTTCCAGCTTCTATTCTCCCTTGGCAAGTTCTCCACTTACAACTTTACGGTTGTACTGGTTTTAGTGGTTTGGGTCCTGGTGGTGTGTCATGACTCTCCTTTGTTGAACTCAAATAAAAGATATGCTTCAGTGGTTCTTTCATGAAGTCTATTGTCTTTTCTTTCCCAAAGATGATTGAGGGGGGGCAGTGATCCCTTATCCCAAAGAATTCCATCCATACACAAACAATGCTCACCCTGGTTTTATGTCACCAAGATTTGTTGCACGTAACCAAGAGCTGGTGTGAAATCAGGGAGGGATGTGCTCCAGGAACACCAACAGTTGAGTGTCTGAGAATATCTATTCTCAGCCTTCCTCGAGTTCCTCCTATGGACGGGGATCATCCCTCTCCTTAGTCCTGTCAATACCCACCCATTGCAACTCAATGAGACAGAGTTGAACTCCAGCAGAGTGTTGTCCCTGTCACACTTGTCTTCAGCATGGAGCAGCTGATGGGTCCCATAGCCTGCCCGTTAGCTTGTAGCTGAGAACTTACTCACTACACCATGACTCCTGAATCGGTTTCAGTGTTGTAAAAATACACATTTTTTTAATTGAAATTCTTTCAGTAAGTCCCTGTTTCTAAGCTCTTTTTTTCCTTCTTTCTTGTATGGTAGTATTTAAAACCATGATGTGAATAGTAAGCAGATTAAGAAATATCATTTCGGGCTAAGCCCCGGTGGCGTAGTGGTTGTGCGCGGGATTGCGGCCCACTGAGACGGAGGTTCAATTCCAGCTCCACAGGAGCAAAGGCTGGGCCTTCTACTCCCACTACTAGAGGGCAGCAATGCCAAAAAAAAAAAAAAGAAAAAAAAAGAAATATCATTTCACTCTTTACTCATTTCTTTTGATGCTTATATTTTAAAAAAATAAACATTAAATTCAACTCTCTTTAATTAACATGTAAGACTAAGGAACTATCAGCTCTGAGGTGAGACATTGTCTGCAGGTGGAATAACATTATTTGACCTCCACTACGCTTATGTTTTTCTGTCACCGCATATGAGATTTTGTCTTCCCAAGTCCATCCCCTGGAAAGTTCTTGCCAAAGTCCATTTTTATTTCTCTCCTCTTGAATGGGGTCTATTGTTGTTGTTGCCTTTGTGAAGTCCCATGTTTTATTTTTCATTTGAAACCACTATCAATCTGGTCCACAATTTCCTCATGGCATTTTTCACTTCCTTATTTCTGAAAGTGTAAATCAAAGGATTGAGCAGAGGAGGGACCAGGGAAGGAAATATGGCCACCATCTTTTCGAAGGACAATGGAGATGGAGGTCGTGCATACATTAACATACAAGGAACAAAGAACAGCACTACAACAGTGATGTGAGAAACACATGTGGAGAGAGCTTTCTTCCGACTTTCAGAGTGATAAGCTCTCAAGGACACTAAGATGACACAATAAGAGGTAAGCAACAAGGAGAAATTTATGATGCAGATAAACCCACTATTGGCCACCACAAAAAGGCCAAGAATGTGAGTGTCCATGCATGCAAGATCCAGCAATTGATACAAATCACATAAAAAGTGATCAATGACATTGGGGCCACAAAAGGGCAGCTGGAAAATAAAGAGAATCTGTATCACCGAGTGCAAGAAGCCCCCAGCCCACGCTACCCCCATCAGGATGCCACAGAGCCTCCAGTTCATGATGGAGGGGTAGTGCAAGGGCTTGCAAATAGCCACATAGCGGTCAAAGGCCATGGCTGTGAGGACAATAACCTCAGCTCCAGAAAAGAAGTGTTCAGCAAAGAGCTGGGTCATACATCCACCAAAGGAGATGGTCTTCTTCTCAGAAATAGAGTCCACAATCATCTTTGGGGTGATGGTTGAGGAGAAGCACGCATCCAGGAAGGACAGAAAAGCCAAAAAGAAGTACATGGGAGAGCCCAGGAGTGCTGGACTGCTGACAATGGTCACCACAATGAGCAAATTGGCCCCAAGCGTTACAATGTAGCTGAACAAAAATCCAACAAATGTGATTCTCTGAACATTTGGATTCTGTGACAGTCCCAAGAGAATGAATTCAGTGACAAAACTTTGATTTTTCATAACTTCTGAGGGAGCCACTGCAAGGACCATGTACAACCTGAAATGACAAAAAAACCCGATTAGCTGCTAGCATAGTCATCAGTGATGTTGTGCATCCATAAGCAAAATTACATATTGTGAGTGCTGCTCCTGTTGAGAACACAAAATTAGAGATATGTTGATGGTAGAAGAGAGAGATAGGCAAAATTGAGGTTAAAAGCTTAATATTGTGGGGGTTTCAATATGGGAAATGGAAAACGTTCGTACGTGGTAGGTATGAGATAGTGATTGGGGTTTTTTGTGTGTTTTAAATCTTCATTGCCAAGTCTGCTGAGTTGCAGTGACTACCCAGAGTGAACTGTTGAGGAGTATTCTGCAGCACATGCATATTCTGAGGGGAGGTGGGCAGCTGTGTATTGGTTATACCTGTCATTGACAAGGCATTAGAACCTGGATGACTTGCAAGGGAAATGCATCCATCACAAGACAGTCTTAGCCCTAATAAAAGAGGAGGCATGCAGTTCAAAATGCACTTGTAACTATTACTCATCCCCTCAAACATGACTTTATAAGTCTGAGCTGAACTGGGAATGCCAGATGGGTTAAAACAAGAGTACATGAAGGCCTATATAAAAGTGCCTAGATCATTGTTTAGCAAATAATAAGAACATGGTAAGTGCTTGGCTGCTTGCTCTTTTAAATAACTATTTAAAAAGGAAATTAGAAGCCATAAAAATAATAACAGCAGGGCTGAGCCCCGGTGGTGGAAGTGAGTGCGGGACTGTGGCCCATGGGTTTAGCGGTTCAAATCCAGTGGTGGCTCTCAGTAGCAGCTCTGGGTAGCTCCCATGACCACCAGAGGGCAGTGATGCCCCCCCCCAAATAATAACAGCAACCTCAGAGTCATGGAGTGGTGTCTAAGTGAAGTATTTCAAGAAAAACATTTAATTGTTCAGTGGCAATTGTCTAGAGTAAAGTCAATGTTGGATTTTATTACCCCTGTTTACATGTAGAAAAATCCTGCATTGAGAGGATAAGTTAAAAAGATTAACAAAGTATCTTTCTGGGATTTTCTGACTTCAAAGCTCAAATTAATACCCTGAGATCAATATAGAACAGAAGACAGTTTACTTTGCTAGGTGAGCTGCAAACAACATGGAGAGACTTCTTACTGGATCCACCTAACTCTCAAGGTCAAAACCTTGACATTTCTTAGTTTATGTGCAGCGAAGTCCCACAGCAGAAGTAAATTTCAAACAATTGGTAACCATATGATAATTACCCTAATACATGTATATAGATAGATAGATAGATAAATCACGTGCATATACAAATTAACATAAACCATTTAGGTCAAGAAAAAAACAATGTGTTAAATACAAATCAGGATTAAGACTTTCCTATCACCCAACTGTTTCGGGTAGAGGCAAGTCTGATTAAGAACAGCTCCTCAGGTCATATCTGTTTTAAAATTGTATGACTTTATTATAAATTAATTCCAATAGAGTATACATGATCATCTCACAGAATTATGAGGAGGGACAATATTGAAAATATGAGAATGCTCCTTATAATAAGCAAATCTATTGCAAATTGTCAATATTACCTCACTTTATAAGCCAAATATGATACCCATATGAAGTATTTCCAAGAGTTCACCAGATGATCACTTCAACTTTTAACTTCATTATCCATAGGTAGACAGAGCTTTGAGAGATGAGTATGTCCTTGCCAATACTTATAACAGAAAGTTCAAATAGTTTACTAACGAGATGGAAAAAAGAATAGTGTAACCTTGTGTAAGTATTCTCAATAGAGTGTTTTTGCTAAAAGCAAATTTGAGTTAACAAATAAAAAGTAATCATAGATTAATAAAACAATGAGACATCAGATAGTGTAAGACATGAAAAAAATAATAATAATTTCTAAATTATCAAGAGTTTGTGAGGTAGTGAGAATGGTTGATGGAGGGGGAAAATGAGGAGCTGATACAAAGGGCTCAAGTAAAAAGAAAAATTTTGAGATTCATGATGGTAACAAATACACAAACTTGCTTGACACAATGGATCTATGTATGGATCATGATAAGCATTTTATGAGTCCCCCAAAAATGACTTTTTAAATTAACAAGTGAAAAATGAATACACAAGTGTCTTCTGTTTGCTTACATTAAAAAATTCTTCTGTATCCCCTGGGGCCTAGGGAATCCTAGCTGTGCCACAATTATAAGCTATCAACCAGAAAGAAAAAAAAAAGTATAGAAAACAGACTCCATGGGGTCATCAGGATTGTCAGCAATCATCTTGATAGGAAAATAAAGATTATCAATATAGATTTCAACAGTGTCCAGGTTAGATAAGGACAAAAGCTCATTTGACAATGAAGTGAAATTAATAAGAACATCAACTCGAGACTCATACAAAATTGTATTCAAACTCAAGCTCTTGTATATAGTTGGGTGTCAGGGCACGTGTTGCCTAAAATTCCTTGTTTTCTACTTACAGAAAGTGAGCAGGCTAAGAATGCCCCTTGACAGAATCAGGTAACACAATATCCACGGAGGTATTCAATAAAGATCCAGATCCCAGACCCAACTGACGACACACAATAATATTGTCAAGTTCTGTATTTTCAGACACTTACTTCCCACTTTACTATGAACATGAATGAGAAGTTTATTTACTGAAAGTTCCTCTATGTAACTTTTCAAAATTCAAAAATGCAAACTACTTTATTTGGTCACAGGGTGAACACTTTCAGAAAACGTTGCATCTTTAAGTGACCTAGGTAGCTCTCAAAACCACCGGCGTGCACTTTAGTTCATTCAGGTAGCTGTTTTTACAAAGGAGGTCAAATCGACCAGTATTGAATTACACTAATTTAAAGAAGCCCCGATGGTGCTGTCAAATTAAGAGTTCAGCTAGACACTGCAAGACTGTGGACCCTGAAGGAGAAACAGAAGGCGATCTGAGCAGTTAGGGGCCCATTATAGTGTGCTTATCAATTGGAATCAACTTGATGGTGTGGATGGATCTTGCACATTTGTTTTTTTGTTTGTTTGCTTATTTGGGGAGTCCAATAAGAGTTATTCTGAAGGAGACTGGAAAGCCTACATCTTTGGACATGTGAAATATTAATTTTGATATTTTTCCAAAGCCTTATGTCCACAATCAGGAAATTACAATAGCTTCAAGAATAAAGCACATCAAATTGTTTGCCTTTTGTTTGTTTAAAATATACTCATAATTAATACTGCATTGAAGCTGGTGCACTCATGTAATTCATAAGAAAACACTTTAATAAATATTTCTAGACCCAGAAACACATTTGCACCTTGTATGCTTGCTACTCCTGTAACTAAAACAAATTATTCCTAAGATGAAATGAGATAGAGGAAATTTTATAACATGAAATGATGGTATCATTATAACAGCACAATATTAGAAACACCCCCAAATATTAATAATAATAACTTATTTGTGTAAAGCATATGACTTCACATTAATAGGGCTGCGAATGAGGTACCAATTTATAGCATAAAGACACAGCTGTGAAGATATTTTTGCAATATGTCAAATGAGAAAAAAATGCAATTTTCATCATTTGCATCAATATTCAATTGTAATTTTTAAGTGCATTAATAAAGACTTAACGTTAGAGATGTTTTTTCCCTTTATAGTATATATTCCCATATACTCTTTTTGTTGTTCTTGTTTTTTGTTTCTCTTTTAGGGGGGGCATCACTGTCGTCTGGTGGTCATGGGAGCTACCCCGCGCTGCTCATGAGAGCCGCCACTGAATTTGAACCGCCAAATGGCCATAGTCCCGCACTCAACCACTTAGGCCACTGGGGCTCAGCCCCCCCATATACTCTTAAATTTTAATAATTTTTAAAAATTTTAATCAGGTAAAACTCATACCATCATATTACATATCAGCTAGGTTATTATGCATCAAGTAAGTTATAAAAAAAGGAGGTAGTATTTAAGTATTTATGATATAGGTAGAATTCCTATGGTAACATAATATTGGCTATATGCATACTTTGCATTTTTATTATTGTAAATGTTTCATGAATTGCTTAGCCATGAGATCTGATATTACCCAGCCCCTATAATCACTCTGTTACCCATTTCAGATTCATTCTTCTGTCTTAGAAAGCATCTTCTACCCATATCTATTTTCCTACTTCTATTTTAAGCTTACTTTACTCCTGATCTGTAAGTTTGGGTTCCACAGTTTCCTCTGGGATATGTCTTTCTTCTGTACAACCTCCTCTTCTGGTTTATGAACAATTGGTTCCTTTCCAGTCCGAATCACTTCAATGCGGCAAGGAGGAGCTCACGTATGGGTGAATCCAACCATGAGCTCTGTAAGTCTTGCGTCATCTCTGGGGCCTTTGCTCACCTGGGTACACTCAATGACCAGAGGATACACATGTAAACCTTTACGTTCAGCTTCACTCTGCCTTTTATGCATGTGGAGCAAAAGAATCAGCACTGTTTGGGGGGGTCAATGAAACTGGGTACATCTAACACCACTGCTTGACCTGGCACACCTACACACTCCGACAGATGTAACATCAAAAGGGCACACTCTGCTCCTGCAAAGTGACATCTTTGAAGTACTTGGTTGATTCCCAGATATCCATACACTTAAAGTCTTGGGTAGTTTCATGGGCATGTTGAAGATGGACACAAAGATTCAACCCTCTTGAGTTGAATGATTTTGTTGGGCTTTTTGGGTCAAAAGAGTAGTGAAACATGTTGGCACAACACCCTAGACCACTATGGAAAGAGAGTTACCTTGAATTCTTCTAGAAGACTCCATTTTCTGTTCTTTTCTGATACCAATTTGCTATAAGAGAATGGTGGTGGATGCCCTCAAACCCACCTGTAAACTATGGATTCAGGGGTATCTCGTATACCTGTTTCCTTGTAAGCTTGTCTCCTCGCCAAACAACATCTACATTACTTTTCCTTCCTACTCATTTAGATTGGAAATCACAAAAATTACTTGATGCCAATCCATAAGAAAACAGCAGCAAGCTGTTATGACTTTCAATTTTGTAACATTTTAAAAATATATGTAGAGTTGATAGTAAGGTTGTCCTTTTAAGTAGAAACTTTGTCAATATCCTATTTCCCAGCTATATGATACTTATGGGAAAATTAAAGGTGTTCAAGTATGTCCCCAAACTCAAAATCTCAATGTCATTGAGTCTATTTAAAGCTCTGATAATGGGTTGATTAGACACTGGGCTGCTAACTTTCAGGTTTATAGTTCCACTCCAGCAGCCACTCTGAAGAAAGACAACCCTTTTCAGGTCCTTAAAGATTATTGTCTCTGAAAGCCACAGGGAAAGCTCTTCCTTGTTCTAAAGAGTCAGTCTGCATCAGATCTTATATAGAGAAATTCTTTAAGTGAAAAAGTAGCATGCGAGTTACCATACCTCTACATTAAATCTTTAGAATCTCAGAAAAATCTTGCTTTATAATATAAAATACCAAGGACATAAACCATATTTGAAACACAAAGAGTAATATGATACGGATAAAGCTATAACAAAATATGTATTTGGTCCACACCAAAGTGATATGATTTGATTTGAACATCACAAGCTGAAGAAAAAGTTATTAAGAAAGTTGCAATTTGTGTAGCATTTGTTATACATTCCATCATATATTCCCCTAATTTTATTAATATCATTATTCCATTTAATTATGAAACATCTGACAATAAGAAAAGTGATGGAACTTACCCAAGTGTAGACATTACTGTTATATCTGAACATTAATGTGTTAGTCTGACCACAACACTCATACTTTTAAGCACTAGATTGCACTGCGAAATGCCCTCAGAAAATGCATGCACACAAATGTAAATTATAAGTCTTTCCATCCGTCAGTTCTTTGGAAATTCTGATGTGACAATTTCATCTTCTCTATTGATAAAATTACATTGAGTGGGTGGATATAAGGGGAAGCTTGTTTCCAAGTCTTACTTCTCCACTAACTGAGAGAAAGACTTTCACAAGCATGCAAGTTGGAGAGCGTTCTCCACTGCTTCTCAAGCACTGCATCCAACATGGTCTCAGCAACTAAAAGGGAAGAAGCACATGTTTCCTCCTTTATTTCCATCTGGAATTTAGAGATTTCCCTTAGAGATCCTGAAGGTTTCCCCCCAGGACTTGAAAATCTCCCATCAATATGATTCTCCAGGGCAGAGAGGGTTTTTTTGTTTTGTTTTGTTTTATAATTAGACTTCAAACTACAAGACTGCTTGTAAAACATGCATATCTCTGACCAAATAGGTTTTGAAGTTTGCTTGTTTATTTGTTTTGTTTTTCATAGCTCCTCCCCTATATCCTTTTCCTTTTCTTTTTCCTTTTTAACTAGTAAGAAGCAATTGAAATAATCCAGATGAAAGATAATATGTGGCTTGTAATCAGATAACATCTCTATTGTCCCAGCCCGCAGTACATTCACCCATGGATCTCTGGTCTGGAGCCTGGAAGATGAAGATGGGCAGGAGACGCGAAAAATGGAGGCAAGACAGGATTCTCATCAAGCCTCGTTTATTGGGACAAAACTCAGGGTAAATATAGCCGCACAAGCCAGAAAAGGGAGGTACTTATGCAAATACAGCGTATATGGGGACAGCCAATAATACTGTAGCACCTACATGATAATGAGGCATAATAACATGGGACAATCAGGAGCTTGGTACCAAAAAAGGAAGAAAAGGCACGCAGATGTAAATGAAGGGTAAAAGGCAGTTTTCTCTTGACCAATAATGGTAAAGGTTAATGACAGCATCACTGACATGGAAGCTGGCGTCCGCCAGATCATAGTGACCCGTTGCTTAAGACCCTGGGGCAGAAGGAATTGTTTGCTGAGCAAACAATGGCTTTTGAATCTGGCTCTCCACATGTCCCCTTTTTTTGTATTAATAGGGGTAGGCATAAAGAACCAATTAGCTGATGCGGGAGCTATGCCTGTCTTAGGTTGGCCTGCGCGCACGCTGTCCTTAACCGCCATTGGTCCTGGGAATGCCGATGTACACACAAACCCAGGCCTGTCTTAGGTTGGTACAGCTGCCATTAGCTCTTACCCGTCATTGGCTAGCCAGCTCAGCACGCACGTGAGAGAGGTTGGTGGACACAGTGTGCCTGGAAGGACCATCACTGTCTTGCATTTCCAACCTGTGATAATGCACCTGAATTAGTTTCGCCTGCACGGATTCTATTTGCTGCTTGATGAAGGCCATAAGCTTGTTGAAAAGAACCGGCCCCAGGGAGATTACAACTAGGAAGGCCACGAGTGGAGAAATAATTGGAAGCAAGGCCGAGAATAAAGGGGAACTCCACCAAACATTGGTCTCAGTTTTTGTTGACGGGATTGTAACAACTCATCGCTGATTTTGTTCAGTTCTCGGACGCGATCTTCTACTACTCTGGATTCGTCGATGTAGTAGCAGCACTCTTCATTTAGGAATAGACAGGTGCCTCCTCTGTCTGCGGTGAGGTCTAAGGCTCGTCTGTTCGGTAGGGCCACTTGTGCCACTGATGTAATCTGGCATTGCAGAGACGCAAGTGACTCAGATGACGCGTCTATGGCCAATTGGAAACGCAAGGATAGGTTATTGTTGGAAATGACCGAATGTGCCAAAGCTCCACCACTGAGTCCAATCGCTGCCGCTGAAGAGGCCAAAGAAAGACCTACTAATACAGGAAGAAATACTGCTCTTTTATAGCGAGTAACATGGAATTGTTGAACAATGCCCACAAACTCCCCTTTGGTATAAACAGTAAGCTGAGGTACTAATGTAACAGGTAAACATAATATATTAGACATTGAATGATTTAGTTTCTTATCCAAGGTACCATTGCACCAGAAGAAAAATCGATTAGGCGCACAAAAAGGTTGAGAAGGTGGGGAAGTTATATTACAAAATTAAGAAGATGCATCAAAATAACAAAAGGGAACTTGAGTGCTGTTGGGAAGGAAAAATAAGGGAACTTGTGGGATAGGTGTAAAAGGTGAACATTTAGAAAAATTAAACTGGGAGTTGTTGGGCTGAAAAACAGGTACAGCCGCCAGAGGTGCTTTCCCTAGAGCAGCACACATACAACAATTTTTATTAATAGGTGAATTGGTAACAATGGCCCATACTAATGCTTCTTGCAAAAGGGCTAGCCAGGAGAATGAGTGAGATAAGGCATGCACAGTAGTTTGTAATGCTTGCTCCTGGGATTGAATGTGTTGATGAATTGCTGATTGTACTTGAACAATGGTTTTCCAAATGAAAATTTTAGAATAAGGATTATCGTCCCAATACTAGAGATACCAGGCGCCAGGGACTTGACTAGTCCAACGATCATGATTTGGATCGGGAACAGTAACTACATACTGAGTGCCTGTCCAAGAAAAGCATTTTTATTGATATCCAGAGCACCTGTATGTACATAATGAAGTCTGCAGGATTTCCACGGACATCCAACATTTTCATTGACCCAAGAGGTATTGCAAGAGGGTTTAAATTGGTCATAAAGAAAGCAAAGTAGTCCCCGATCTTCAATGTTTTTGCCAACAGGGTCTCCACTGCCATTCCTGTAATCATAACTTCCTCTAAAAAAGGTGAAGTTTAAAGTTAGAGGAACGGGGCAACCAGTAGGAGGGCAAGTTGTGGTGGCCAGGATATGGCCTTGGGGTTCTCCATGGTTTGGGTTTTGAGTAATGCCCACATTATGGCATGGCACATTAGTAAAATTTTTGCTATTGAAAAATCTCCAGGCTGTGGGGGAGGTGATTTTATTGTTTGGCTCTACATGGGTATCAGCAATGGTCCGCAAAGAGCAAAGCAAGGTTGCAAAAAGGAAAACAAAGTTTTGCACAGTCATAATTAATACTTAACTAATTACTCACACTGGGCACCAACTAATTAACTTTTAAAACCAAACACAGCGCAAGGCTAACAAAAAATAGCAATAAAAAGGAAAAAAAAATAAGCTTCGTTGTGAAACGGCCCAATCTTCAGGGATAATGGCCGCCAGCACGATGGCCGAAATTAGGGGGGTGGTGTCCAGCAATATAAAATTTAAAAGGTTGCCGCATTGATCACTCCACTGCATCTGCAAGAAAAAAGAACAAAAGGTTTCTCAGGAGGAGTTTTCCTTCCTGGACGATAACTTGTTATCAATTTGTTTTACCAGTCATTCTGGTAGCCATCTGGCAGCATTATGTTGTTGAGAGAATACACAAAGAGATCCTCTTCCCCAAATAAGCACGGGATCTGGTCTGTGTCAGGTATTGTCAATGGGGTCTTTCCATTTGATCACAGCAAACTGATTTTGTGTACCACTGTGCCAAAAGTAGTCCGTAGCTGACTTGCCGTCTTTGTCCAACACGAGAAAGCTTTTTACAAAAAGCACATGACACAATATATTGCACAGTGTGTTTTTGTTAGAACACCAATCGGTGCCCTTGACTTTGGAAATCATGGTTTTTATGGAAAGATGAGCTCTTTCTACCATACCCTGGCCTTGCGGATTGTATGGAATTCCAGTTATGTGCTGTATCTGTAATGTAGCACAGAACCTTTGAAAGGCCTTGGCAGTATAACCTGGACCATTGTCAGTTTTAATTTGCTTAGGCTTGCCCAATATGGAAAAACAGTGTAAATGATGGGCTATAACATGCTTGGTGGCCTCTCCCGACTATAGGGAGGCAAGTATAAATCCACTAAAGGTATCAATGCAAACATGGATGTACTTTAAAGTACCGAATTCTGAATGATGAGTGACGTCCATCTGCCAGAGCAGGTTGGTTGCAAGCCCCTTAGGATTAACTCCTAAATGAGGCACAGGAAGGTAATATAATTGTTACAATTTTTGACAATCTGTCTGGCTTGTTCCATAGTGATTTGAAACATAAGCCTTAAAGTATGAGCATTAAGGTGATGTAAATTGTGGGCCTCTTGCGCTAAAGACACCTTATTGGTTACAGTAGCTGCTGCAATGGCGATCATTTGGGTGGCCGCGTCAGCCATTCTGTTTCCTTCCACAAGGGGTCCTGGTAGGTCCGAATGTGCTCTGATGTGGTCCAAGTAAAAAGGGACAGTTCTTTGTAATATAAGTTTTTGACATGTGGCAAACAAGGTTGCTGCAGCAGAAACAGGCTTAATTTGGGCAACAGTTTCTAATAAGGGTATAGAGTTGGCTAAATAGGCACTATCGGTAAATATATTTAAAGGTATTTGAGGAGCTTGGAAAAAAACTTCAATTAAAGCTTGCAATTCCACCAATTGTGCCGAGGTATGATTGGTGATAACTCTGAAGATTTGGTTATTGATAACATAGGCAGCTGTGCCATTTGAAGAGCCATCATTAAAGACCAGATGAGCATTACTTAAGGGTTGTGACCTGGTTATTTTAGGAAATACTACAGCATGTAATTTACAAAATTGAACAAGCTTGTTAGGGGGGTAATAATTGTCTAGGATTCCTAAAAATGAAGCACAAGCAATAGCCCACTCGTCTGAGTTTTGAAACAGCCACGCAAGTTGTCCTTGGGTGTAAGGTTGTACAATAATAGCTGGATCAATTCCAAAATATTTTCAGCTATTTGTTCTGCCCAAAATAATTAAATCAGCAACAGTCTCATAATAAGGCTTAAGGGCTTTGCTTGGTGACGAAGGCAAATGTAACCACATAATAGGGTTGTTCTGCCAAAATAACCCTGTAGGCGTGATTTGTGTATTGAATATTATGAGTTGCAAGGGTAAAGAGTAAATAATTTGTGTTACAAACTGTTGAGCTATTGCTGTTTCTACTATTTGTAGTGCTTATAATGCTTGAGGCATAAGGCTGCGGGGTGACGTGGGTTGAGGGTCGCCCTTTAAAATATCAAAAAGAGGCTTTAAGTCTCCAGTGGTTAGCTTCAAATAGGGACGCAACCAATTGATGTCACCTAACAGTTTTTGAAAATCATTTAAGGTTTTTAATTGCTCAGTACGAATGGAGGCCTGCCGATTAATAATTTTGTTAGAGTGATGTTCAAAACCTAAATAAGTGTAAGTTTCCTTCAGCTGGACTTTTTCAATGCAATACAAAGGCCAGCCTTATGAAGGCAATCACATAGTTGTTTAAAACAGGAAAGCACTTGGGTGCTGTCCTGGTCTGCAAGGAGTATGTCATCCATATAGTGAATGATATATAGCTGAGGCCAAGCAGTTCTAACTGGCTCTAAAATGTGGGAAACAAATTTTTGGCAAAGATATGGAGAATTGGCCATTCCCTATGGGAGAAAGTTCCATTGACAACACTTCATAGGTTCTTTAAAGTTGGTAGATGGAACACTGAAGGCAAATGGTTTCCGATCGGGAGGGGCCAGTGGAATAGTAAGGAAGCAGTCTTTTAAATCAATGATTGCTTTATAGTATCCAGTAGGGATAGCGACCGGAGTGGGCAGGCCTAGCTGTAAAGACCCCATAACTACCAAAGTGGTGTTAACAACTCGCAAGTCCTGAAGTAACCACCATTTTCCAGATTTCTTTTTTATAACAAAAATGGGGGTGTTCCAAGGAGAATTGCTTTTTGAAATGTGTCCAGCATTTAACAGTTCCTACACTAACTGCTGAACTGCACATTAGTTTTCTGACGCTAGCGGCCATTGATCCACCCAGACAGGTGTGTCTGATTTCCACACAATGGCATCAGCATGGGGTGCAGGTAAGTCAATGGCCACGACTAAAAATTTCCAAGGCCCCTCGTGCCTTTATGAGCCTTTAGAGTAATAGGTTTAGCAATACCAGTATTAAGTTTTCCCAACCCTGTACCAGGGATGAAACCTTGCGATAGCATTTGAGTAGTGACAGTAGAATTAGGGCTATACATGATGACCTTCATTTGTGACAATAGGTCACGGCCCCACAAATTAAAAGGCAAATGGGGAAACACAAATGGTTTAACAATTCCGGAGTTCCCTTCCTCATCCTTCCAGGAGATGTATTTGGAACTTTGTTTAGGATTACTACTTTGCCCTATTCCCTGTAAATTGGTAAAGGTTTCTGAAGTGGGCCATGATAGGCCAGTGCTGTTCAGCGATAATGGTAACGTCGGCTCCAGTAGCTATAAGCCCTTGAAAAGGTTTTTCTCCCTACCAAAGTGTGAGGGACGGTTTTTGATCAGTGATGGAGCGTACCCAAAAAGCTGATTTATTAGAGTCCGAATGGAGAGTAGTGGGAATTAAGATTAAATGGGCAATAATCTGATCAGTATTTAATGTAACTATTCCTTTGGTTGATTTTGCCAAGACTTGAATTACACCAGTAAATGTTTCATCAATAAGACCCGGGGAAACTTGTAGTGAGGGAACATTGCTGCTAGCAATTCCGAGCACAAGCCCAACAGTGGAAGGAGGGAGAGGCCCCGTCAAGTTAGTGGCAACAGTTTGTGAGCCTGCCTCCTCAGTTAATACTGTGTGGGTGGGAGGACAGATGTCCAATTGGGGGAAGCAAGATTTTGGCTGTTCAAAGGATGGGAGGGAGTTACCGTGCAGCTGGCTGGGACAAAATTGACTGCCTCCAAGATTTGTCGGGGGGCCTGAGGCTACCCCTCATCCCGTTTCCCAAATGGGTGGCAGAGGGAAAATTATTATTTGCTTGTAAAAAATTATTATTCCCTGGGACGTTTCTACATTCCTTAGCCCAATGATATCCGCGTTTACAGCGGGGACAGAGGCTAGAAGGTTTACGCTGCTGGCTTGGCGGGGCAAAAGAGGCCCCACGGATGCTATTTTTAAAGCATTGTTGAGCGAAATGTCCTGGCTGACTACATTTAAAACATTGCTTAGGGGATTGCTGGGTATTGGCCAAAAATTGCTGCATCATTTGGCCGCCAATGGCTGCAGCCACAGCCACATTTTGTTGCTGAAAAGGTCGATATCTGCACAGAGTCTAATATACCCATTAAGATCCATATTATTACGATGCAGCCAGATGGGGTTTTTGCAGGGCAGATTGGCATTTTCAAAGGCAAGTTGTTTAATAAAATTAGCATTTGCCGTTGAAAGCCCAAAAAGTCGCTCCGCCGCTGTGCTAAGATGCGCTACAAAATCAGTAAAAGGTTCCTCAGACTTTTGCTTGATGTCAGTAAGGGCGATGCTAGGGTCGCCTTTGGAGGGGATTTCCCCCCAAGCCTTAAGGGCAGCATCTTTAATTTGAGCAAATAGCCCTGGTGCAAATGCGGATTGCCATTCCTTAGATGTATAAATGCCTTCACCAACTAACATATCCCTGCCCCAGGGGGTATCAGTGCCAATGTTAGACTCAGCTGTCTCCTTACTCTGATATCCACAGCAAAAAATCCCCAGCAGAAAGGATGGATCACGCCAGGGTTTTCCAATCTTCTGGCATTAACCAGCTTTTGCAAATGCTCTCAAGTAAGGTTAAAGTAAAGGGATCGTTTGTTCCATATGCTGCGGCAGCCTTCTTTAATTCTTTTAACTGACTAAAAGGAAAGCTATCATGTTTCGCACAGGCTGCTCACTCCCTTCAGGTTTATATTCAATTACAGGGAAGGCCAAAGCTCGGCAATGCTGACTAACGGTTGGAGGGACCAACCGAGGACTAACTTTGGGTTGTAAATATGACCTGTTGTTATTTCCCCGAGGCTCAAGTTGTGGTGGAGAGTTGTTGACATCAAAGTTTTCTAGATATGTTGAAAAGCCATCGCCATTTTGACTTTCGGCCCTTGGCAGAAAGGCGCCACCATTTTGATTTTCTGCCTGCGGTGGGAAACCGCCGCCATTTTGAGTTTCTGGCACTGAGGGATACACTGGAAACGTGGCCGAATAAGAAGGAGGGTCGCGATCATAACGAGCAGCTTGTTCCTTCAAATCGTCCCAGTTCACCTCACTTGGACCTTTCAGGGGACCAAAGGCGCCATAGACGATAGAACCTGACTTGGGCTTGGCCCCTAAGTGGTCCCAGGTCTTTTCCCGTACCTGTTTGTTATTGTCCTGTTTATTATTTGTTACTTGGGGAGCGGTATCCTTAATAAGGTTACGCTGGAGATTAGACAAACTTGGATATTTGTAAAAATTTTTGCTAGGGCGAGGCAGTGTATGACTGGATTCATCCTTGGACCCCGAATTTGGCTTGTGGTCCAGTGAAATAAACTGTAAAGAGGACCTTAATTCCGGATTGGAAGCCGCTCTTAAAATACTTTCGGTTTGAGCAATAACGCGGCTGGCACGCGAGTCATTGTTTTTAGCATCAATAATTTCCTTAATTAAGTTGTAATAGGATTTGGCTGTGACAGGGATGTGTTTGGGCCCGAAAGCCTCATAATAATCATTTAAACAATCGCCCACACAGTCCCAAATACGTGTGGAAATAGTGCCTTCCTGGGGGAACCAGGGACACGTATCTTTAATGAAATCAAAAAATTTAAACATATCCTCGGCTTTAACCTTTACTCCTCGCGTCTGTAAGGCATCTCTTAACTGACCTACAAACACCTGATGCTGACTTAATTCCTGAGCCATAATTATCAACAAGGACTCACCTCAGGCAGATTGCGCAGCAGGTAACCACGCCGCCGGGCAGGCAACAAACAGGAAGGGGGTCGACCAGTTTCTCAGGATTGTTCGCTTCTTCCAGGGACGTCCTCCTTCTCCAGCGGCCGTCCGTGAGGAGGGCTAGCTTTTTGGAGCACGGGGAGCGCGGCTGACAAAGTGCTACAGCGCTTGTTTCTTCACGGGTTGAAAGGAGAAGTCCTTTGGTCACAGCGGCTGCGGCAGTCGCAGCGGTCACAGCGGCGTTTCTAGGCAGTTTCGTTTTCGGGCAGCCCGAGACTTATAGCTCAGCGCAAGAACCACAGCTCACAGCCTTGCGCGAGTTCTAAGTCCTGGTGCCACTCTTCAGCCCGCTCTACAATGGATTCGTTTTCAGGCAGCCCAAGACTTTCAGCTCAACGCGAGAGCCACAGCTCAAAGTTCTGCGTGAGTGTTGAAAGTTCAGGTGCCGCTCTTCAGCTCGTTCTGCAGCCGATGGAGAGACCG
This sequence comes from Nesogale talazaci, assembly GCA_004026705.1. Classification (NCBI taxonomy): domain Eukaryota; kingdom Metazoa; phylum Chordata; class Mammalia; order Afrosoricida; family Tenrecidae; genus Nesogale; species Nesogale talazaci. The sequence goes on from PVJH01004046.1 coordinate 96,127, forward strand.
TTTAGCACTGTCGCCGGCATCCCGTAGCTCGTAGAAGCAGCTCTCTTAACTCGCAGGACTTGCCCCACATTGTGGGCGCCAGAAATGTCCCGGCCCGCGGGACATTCACACGTGGATCTCTGGTCCGGAGCCTGGAAGACGAAGATGGGCAGGAGACGCGAAGAATGGAGGCAAGACAGGATTCTTATCAAGCCTCGTTTATTGGGACAAAACTCTGGGTACATATAGCTACACAAGCCGGAAAAGGGAGGTACTTATGCAAATACAGCGTATATGGGGACAGCCAATAATACTGTAGCACGTACATGATAATGAGGCATAATAACATGAGCCAATCAGGAGCCTGGTACCAAAAAAGGAAGAAAAGGCGCGCAGATGTAAATGAAGGGTAAAAAGCAGTTTTCTCTTGACCAATAATGGTAAAGGTTAATGACAGCATCACTGACATGGAAGCTGGGTCCGCCAGATCATGGTGACCCGTTGCTTAAGACCCTGGGGCGGAAGGAATTGTTTGCTGAGCAAACAATGGCGTTTGAACCCGGCTGTCCACACTCTATGGAATAAAAAGAGGCCTTACATTTGGGGCATATGTTAAAGTTAAAGCCCACAAGACACCCTAATAAGGTGAATATTTGGAAAGAGAAAAGCAAAAGGTCAAATATGCCTCAGTCAAATCGTAGAATAACATGAGTGCAGTCAGTTGGGGGATGGGAGAAGAACCAAGAATAGGATTTTGGAATTTTTACTTTAAATAATATACCTTTCCTTATGGAAATACCATGCAATGGAAACTATTGGATTTCAAGCTCTCAAAATATAAGAACTTTAGGTTGAAGAGATTAAATTCCGTACTGTTGGTCAAGGAGCCGACTATATCACCATGGCAAATATAGCAGCTCCACTCCAACAGTTGTCCCACAGGGAAAATAGGAGACCTTTTGCTCCCAAGAAAATTTATACCCACAGTTATCATAAGAGGCAGCTTGACTGTGACCCATAAGGTTACCGATTTGAGATTGATTCAGTGACAATGTTTTCTTTTCTTTTCTTTTTGGTTAGTCACTTAGAAAAAAAGTTTGTGGAGGAAAAGTAAGGATATCAACCACGTCAAATACTGATCATGATTGTATTAAGGTAAGAAATGAACAATTGCTCTTAAATTTAGTGGTGCAGCTCTCCAAATACCTTGAGTATCTCACTTTCAGAATTATGAGATACCAAAGTGCGTGAAGAGGTTTAAAAGCAGATAGAAGGAAAGAAACAGGAGATGGACCTGATAGTAATCTCTTGGGCATTTATGCAAATGAGGGGGAATAAGACAAGATATTAGAAAATGAACACAGTACTGCCAAGGAAAAATATTTTTAGAGATGTGAGAGGCAATTGATTGCTTCCTTTGTAATAGAAAGTACCTGAGGGTGGAAGAGAGATGAAATAAGAAACTGGGAGAACCTTGGACCAGAGGACTTGTCTTAGCAATGAGAAGATAAGATCAGATACAAAAAAGCATTTGTTTACCTTTATTTAGCAAAGGCCATGGTAGAAAAAACAAAATTCTCAAACTCAGAGTTATTGACTGACCCTGTGGGACAGGGTAGCATATGCCCAGTGAGTTTCTACCCGGACTAACATAATGTGCTAGTTTTGAAACATCGTGTGCCTGAAGTCATTGTGCTCTAGTATTGCCCAGCGTTTGTAAACTTTCTCCTTTGGTGTGTAAATAAAAACCCAGTGAGTAAAGAATCTCAGTGTGGTCTTCTTTCTCTTGACACCCTCCCCTTTCCTCCAGGACTCCATCTCCAGTCTTGCGAAGTTCTTCTGTGAGTTTCAGGTGGCTCCCAGCTGGCCGGACTACTAAAAATGGTTACCTGTATATGATACCATCAAATCCGACCACCCAGAAGAAAACAAAAACAATGGTGTGTTAGTCCAGGTCGACTAGAGAAACAAATTCATAAACACACATATGGATATGAAGGAAAGGTTTATATACAAGAGGAATGGAACATTGAGAACGCATCGCAACCCAGTCCAGTCCAAGGTCAGAAATCCGATATTAGCCCATAAGTCTGATACCAGTCCATAAAGTCTCCTTCCCACTCACAAAGCATGTACAATGATACCAGGCCAGTGGATGCATAATCACAGGCCAGTGGATGTAGAACCTTGTGTATCTATCCAGTAGCAGAAGAAGCGTCCCAGCATTTGTAGGGGTCTCCCCATGGTTCCTCATTTCCAGGGTTCAGGGTCCATCAGCAGTATCCATTGGTAATAGAAGCATCTTAGCACTTCGCTTCTCTGGCCCAAGAGTTTGGTTCCATCAAGGTAAGCCCATGTGGCTTCTCCTTCAGCTCCTCCAGTCTTCAGGAATCAGGATCAATCAGCATGCTGTCATCTCATCTTATCAGTAGTTCATCTCCAAGGAACTGAATCTATAGGCTCTCACATCCAAAGGGAAATACCATGAGATTTCCCAGAATCCTCAGAGAAATCCATGCACACACAGAGGTCTCATTGGCTATCTCCAGATTAACAAGCTATACTCCACCCTTACACTCCTAGTCAAATTGCCACCACAGTACATGAATGCCACAAATGGCAATTTATCTGAGAAAATTTCAGTAAGGAACACTTCCAACTCTAAAAGGTTCAGAAGGAACTTTTAGCATGGAAAAATAATTAACAATGCCTCAATGATTTGACTTAAAAATCTTCCAGCAGTGCCTTAAAGCTCTCTGCTGCATAGTGAATGAGAAAGTGCTGTATCAGCTGCTTCTGAAAGTTTCTCAGCATTGTCCTTGATTTCTAGTTGAAGATTAAAATTGACATAGTTACATCAAAATGCATTATTGTTTGATAACCTTTAGACACATTTTAAAGCTGTTTCGGTTTGTTTGTTTGTTTGCTTGCTTGATGTAAGTGAAAGGGAAAGAACAAAAATAATATCATTTTTAATGAGAGGAAGTGCAGATTGAGGAACCAAAGCCCATTTGTAGGCAACTGGACATGCCCTTACAGAAGGGTTATGGGGAGGAGATGAGTCAGTCAGGGTACAATGAAGCAATGATGAAACATACAACTTTCCTCTAGTTCTTAAATGCTTCCTCCTCCCCAACTCATGATCCCAATTCTACCACACAAATCCAGCCAGAACAGAGGATATACACTGGTACAGATAGGAACTGAAAATACAGGGAGTCCAGGATGGATGATCCCTTCAGGACCAATGGTGAGAGTGGCAATACTGGGAGTGTGGAGGGAAGGTGGGGTAGAAAGAGGGAACCAATTATAGGGATCTACATATAGCCTCCTCCCTGGGGGATAGACAACAGGAAAGTGGGTGAAGGAAGACATCAAGCAGTGTAAGATATGACAAAACAAAAATAATTTATAAATTATCAAGGGTTCATGTGAGGGGGGAAGCAGAGAAGGAAGAGGAAAATGAGGAGCTGATATCAAAGACTCAAGTAGAAATGGTTTGATAATGATGAAGACAACAAATGTGCAAATATGCTTGACATACAATAGATGTATGTATTGATTGTGATAAGAATTGTACAAGCTACCAATAAAATAATTTAAAAAACAAAGACCCTGGGTAATATTCTCTGACCAAGGACCAGGGATGTGAACAGTCTTGAGGAAATGCTGAGTGCATTTAAAAGTAGTGTCTATTTTAATTTGTGATTCTTGCCAGTTCATTGTTGTTGTTGTTGTTGTTGTTCATTTTTAGTGTTTTTTTTGTATATGAAATCTAGGACAGGCAAATATACAGAAAGAGTAACTGGATTCATGGTTCCTTGAGGGTATGGCAGGGAAGTTGGAGGAAATTGGGAGATAAGAGTAATGAGTACACAAATGAAAAGATGTTCTCAAATGGACTGTAGTGATGACTGTACAACTCTTTTTGATGTGCTTGAACTATTGAATTATAGGAAAAGTGAAATATATACCAATAAAACTTCTGGGGAAAAATTTGAAAAAAGAAAGAATATTACTTTGAGATCTAAGGTGGATCTGACCCAAGGCCTGGTGTTTTTACTGGCCTCATGAGCCTGTTAAGTAGGACATTGGATAAAGAGGGAATTCATCAGAAGCTTATTCCATGAGAGGCATGTGCAAATGAATATTGGATTTTCAGCATCATCCATAGCCTTCTGTGAACCCAGTGTTCATGTTTCAAGCTCTGATATTATTCCTTCCTTCAGATTCGAATTTCATCATTTACACTCCTTGGATAACTCAGGTTCTGTGCTTCTTCCATGCGGACTTGGTTGACATTTCACTTAGATGGTTGCTTGTTTTAAGATGAACCTTTAAGACCTCAGATGCTCTTGTGTCTGCTTGCTGGGGACTCTCTGGGTTCGGTACCACACTTTGTATAGTACCCATACCTTTTAGGATTTATTTATGAGGACAAGCATTGCCGGGGCTATTTAATAAGAACCAAATCTTAGATTTGGGCTAGAATGAAGTGAGAGCCCCAAATCCATTCACTCATCTATGGGCTGTGTATATCTCTGGTATATTTTAGAGATCTCATTATCATTTTATGACTGCACATTAAAGCTATTAATAATAGAATTATCAAGGCATACAGTAATTCTATTGCTAATGTCACAAAAATCATAGGACAGAACAAAGGAGTCAGACCAAGACCAGAAGTCAATTGGAGGCCAATCTGATGGTTGCCTCATGGCAATAAGCATTGGCCTGGTAAAGATCTGCATACTTCCTTCCCATTGTGTAGCCACAATGGCTATTTACTTGCTTAAATAGAAGTCGGAGGTCATTTTTGAATGAGATCTGTGCACTACTGCTAAATTTTCTAGACCTGGAAAATTATGACAGCCAATGGCAGACACCTAGAGTGATGAAAATGGTTAAGCACTCATCTACTGATTGAAAGACTGGTGATTTAGATATACTTGGTGACGTTGGAAGAAGGTCCTAGAAAAATGTTTCCCAAATATCCTAGCCTACGGAAATTCTGTACATAAGAGGGAATTGTGAACTAAAATCACTTCAAAGTCCATGGAAAGGAGAGAAGAGAGAGAGAGAGGGAACAGTTAAACTGCCCCCAAACCTAGTTAAGTACAGGATCCCGAGGTTCTTTAAAGATCGGAAGTGAGCTCACTGCATCCGCCGACAATATTCATTGCCATTGAGTAATTCTTACTGGTCTCAAGTTTTTAATAGATATTAAAATAGATATTTAATAGATATTGTTTCAAATGATTGGATTATCTAACTGGATTTCAGTTGCTACCACAGAAAAGCCAAGATATTATTAAATGCAGTTGCTTTTGGACATATTCAATTATGCAAAATGAGTGTAGATAATAATATATACTTGTGGTTTGATATACTTGTTTCTTACCTGTAGTTTTAAAATAAATTAGTGTCCTGTTTTAAACCCTGTTCATTTAGCTTTTTTACTTATTATAGTCAGGTTGGTAATGAGAAATTGACAAAATCCAAATTCAATTAATAAAATAAATAATTGAAGCAAGAGATAATTTTATTAATATAAAAATGCCTTCAGGATAAAATTCTTGATAAAATAAAGGATAAAATAAAATTCAGGATAAAATAATTGACAACATTTATTTTTGTAGGGGATAGGAAAATGAATGGAGAAAAAGAAAAAAGTAGCCAAGAGCAACACATTTATTTCCTTCTTTTACATAGCTATGTGAAATAACTTGAACAAAGAATTAATCGGACACTTTCTCTGTATTACAGTAAAGTATGTACTACACGCATTTTCAAGCTAAATGGACTAACCTCAGCAATGTCTCTGCACCAATCTGACAAAATTAATGTTTGAATGAGCTAATATTATTGATACATTTAAATTTAAATCATAAAACCTATCTCACTATTTTAAATTACTCAACACATACTTGCTGACATCATGTGACAGGCAGTTCTATTAGTGAATCATATAGAAATGTGTCATAGTGTCATAGTGAAGCTGATGAAAGGATGCAGAAAAACACAATATGTAAATTAATGAGAGGATGAGCGGTATTATGAAAGAGTGAAGTATGGGGGATTTTTATTTTACATAGGTAGAATTTAGATGTGTCTGAATTTTAATGATGTCATTATCAATTATAGTCCAAATAGAATTATTTTCATTTGATTAGATAGTCAATACAATTCAAATCATGAAGTAAATTGAATGCAATCTACTGAAGACATCAACTTTTCACTCTCAGATAATTCTACCTTCTCTTTATCTGATTTGTCACCACACCTGCAACTCTAATATCTGGTCATATGAAAGTAGGGTATCAAAAGTCCCCTTTGACTGAAGTCAAGGGAATGTTTTCATGGTTCCCTAATGAAATATGCTTCACTTCCTTTTTTTACACTGGAGTCCTGGTGATATAGTGGGCTAAATCCTCAGTTGCTAATGACAAGGTTTGTAGTTTGAATTTAGCAGCCACTCCTAGGAAGAAAAGTGAGCCCATCTACTCCAGTAAAAGTTTCAAATCTCTGAAACCCAAAGAGGGTGTTCTATTCTACTTCATAAGGTACCTATGAATTGAAATCTTCTGGGCAGCAATGAGTTTTTTTGAGTGCATTTTTGACACATATACTGCGGTTACCAAACCTAAAAGAAAACATTCATGGGCAGAAGATGGCCAATCAACTCTTATTTCTCAAGAAATTCACCAAGTTATTCAGTTATGTAATTGATAGTAATGGGTCCATGTTAAATGTTGTAAGCATGTGATCCAAGAACACACATGAGTTTCTGAGAATACCCTGCTGTCTGCTTTACTTACTCATGGTTGTTTTCCCCTCATATTTACTGGCATCACTTCCTTTTGCCCTCTAGCTAGCTTCAACTTGTGATGATCATATAGGACATAGATAACTGGACTATCATATTTTCAAAGCTATAATCTCTTTGAAAGCAGCTACATCTTCTTCTCATGGAGCAAAATGTGAATTCCACCTGCTGCTCTATCGATTACCAACCAAATTCTTTAACCTTGCACCACCTGGACTTTTTACAGTATCAGGGTCCCCAGAATTCACTTTTATTCAGCTGAGATAGTTCCAATAAATGCCTGTTCCTAATCACTTAGAGTATTTTTGATAAATAAATGTTTTTAAAATTAGAGTATGCATGATAGAATGATAGAACACCTAATTTCTCTTCTACTGAAATTTTCCGATGATTAGATCCAAGGAAGTAGAGACTGGACTGGAATGCTCTTTAGTTTAAGAATAAGGATACTGAACAGCCTCACCCACTCCAAGATGAGAGGAAGCAGGAAAACACAGCACGTAAAGTAACTAGAGTGGTTCACGGAGGAAAATTTCTGAAATCCACAGAGTGCTTTCCAGTTTCATTGGACTATCTCATTACAAGATTCAGGCAATATTCTGTCCAAGTCTCGGGCTCTTTTGATTTTTTCCTTTTGAAGATCTATTTTAAATTTAATTTTAAAAAATGTTTATTAGAAAGCACCATCAGTCTGGTCCACAGCTTTCTAATGGCACTTTTCACTTCTTTATTTCTGAACGTGTAAATCAAAGGATTGAGCAGGGGCGTTACCATCGTGTAAAATATGGCCACCATCTTGTCGAAGGAGAAAGCCGAGGGAGGACGTGCGTACAGAAATATGCAGGGCACAAAGAACAACACCACGACAGTAATGTGAGATCCACAGGTGGAAAGGGCTTTCCTCTGGCCCTCTGTGCTATGAGTTCTCAAGGACAGCAAGATGACACAATAGGAGACAAGCAGCAAGGAGAAGTTTATGAGACAGATAAACCCACTGTTGGCCACCACAAAAAGGCCAAGAATGTGAGTGTCAGTGCAAGCAAGGGCTAACAAAGGGTATAAATCACATAAAAAGTGATCGATGACATTGGGGCCACAGAAAGGCAGGTGAAAAGTAAAGAGGATCTGTATCACCGAGTGCAAGAAGCCCCCAGCCCAGGCTACCCCCATCAGGATGCCACAGAGCCTCCAGTTCATGATGGAGGGGTAGTGCAAGGGCTTGCAAATGGCCACATAGCGGTCAAAGGCCATGGCCGTGAGGACGATGATCTCTGCTCCAGCAAATAAATGTTCAGCGAAGAGTTGAGTCATGCAGCCCTCAAAGGAGATGGTTTTCTTTTCATAGAGGGAATCCACAATCACCTTTGGGGCTATGACCGAGGAGTAGCACGCATCCACGAAGGAGAGAAAAGCCAGGAAGAAGTACATGGGGCAGGCCAGGAGAGTTGGGCTGCTGACGATGGTCACAACAATGATCAAATTGCCTCCAACAGTGGCGATGTAGGTAAACAAAATCGCAACAAATACAATTTTCTGAACATGTGGATTCTGTGAAAGTCCCAAGAGGACAAACTCAGTGACAAAGCTTTGGTTTTGCATGATTTCGGAGAAAGAATTAGAGCTGTCACAGAGACTGTGCAGAATCTGGAAGAATGAGAAAGAGATATTGGCCTCGGATCAGTTCATAATATTGACAGAGATTTCAACAAGCTGCAAGTTCCATAAGGTGTATCCAAAAATAGAGTCAGTTTCAGCGCTGCTCTTTAGGGACAAAACAGGGACTTCTGCCCTGCTTGCTGCAGAAATGAACAAAGGGTAATGTGAGAACACTCCTGTTCAACACCTTAACCTTGAAGTCAGGTTCTGCTGAAAAAACTGACACAGGATTGTGTTCAAAGATGGAACTTACTGCTCTAGAGCCACGATTGATATATAAGCGTTCCTATCTCTAGCCTGGAAAATTATACCTTTACATAAAGCATTGTTTGCCATTTTCTCTTCATTATTTTAAAAGGGAAACAGAATCTGATAAAAGAGTTCATGAAATGTTGCCAGGATAGCAATTATTCAGTGCCTAGTGTCTATGAAACTGTCCACATTGTCTTATTATCCCCATTTTACTGGTATCAAATCCATTCTTAAATTTGGTGAAAAAAATAACATAAGAAGTTCTGTGATTTTTCTAACCAAAAAGCCCAAGTTATTTCCAAGGGGCCCATTAGGGGAAAAGTGAGACAGTTTTTTGTTTTGTTTTGCTTTCCTACACATATAGAGAATTTCAGAGTTAAAGAAAGCCTTTCTGCTACATCCACACACCTGTCAAGGTTAAAATCTTCATATTCTGAAGAAGCTCCAAATTACTTCTGATCAGAATACAATGGCCTCAAATATATATATATATATATATATATATATATATATATATACACACATATATATATATACAGAACACATACAAATACATAAAAATATAAACTACATAGAAAACACTCTGAAGAATTTATGACCATTTTTTGTAAAATTTGATCCAATATGATCAAGTGTAATTTATCAAGTCATAGTTGTTTAAAATTTCACAATTTTATTATGAAATAATTCACATATACCTTACTTGATCATCTCACAGAATCATGATGGTGGCCAATTCTGAAACTGTTCAAGTGTTGCTTTTGTTTTAAAAGACATTTAAATTGTGCATATTATAATATCACTTAAGCCAGCTACTTTGTGCACAGAAAGCATTTTCTAGAGTCAACCAAACAGCTATTTCAACACTCAAGTTTATTTTTCATAAGTAGACAGAGTTTTGAAGGATAATACTCAGTAGGAAGTTATCAGTCAACCTTTGGACAGAATTACATATCACTAAGAAACTAAATTAAAGAACAGTAGGGGTTATTGTGATAACTACCAATAAACTGATTTTGCTGAATTCAACTTACAATTAGCAAATAAAGCTAACAAATATAAGATTGTGTGGGTTATTACATATTATTTGCCTGCTTTAGAAGAGCCATTTAACTATGCTCCCAAGGTCAAGTTGCTGTTGCCGCTGCTGTTGTTGGTGGATGCCATTGGGTCAGTTCTGACGCATAGAGACATGAAGCACAGCAGAACAAAGCACTGCCTATCCATTTCTGCTCCAGCCTCACAGTTATGCCTTGAACGCACTGCTGCAGCCTCTGTGTCACTCCACCTTTACAGTCCCTTCCTCTCTTTCATTGCCACTTCACTTCACTAAGCATGATATCCTTCTCTACGCACTAGTCTTTCCTGACATGCCCCAAATATGCAAAAATGCAATCTTGACATCTTGACCTCCAAGGAGCAGTAACCTCCTCTGCTTCTTCTAAGACAAAGCCCAAGGCCACCACATGCAATCCTAACTTATGCTGGTACTTAATTCCATACCCATCTACAAGCAGTCCCCTGGAAATCAAAAGTGCAAAGTGATCTCAAATCACTGGATATGTTAAAAACAACTTATTTTAAAATAAATTATATTAATGTGTCTTGCAATTAGTGGTCAGTTTAGCTTGGGATGAAAGAAGCAGAGACTTGAAGAAAAATGAGTAAGAATATCAATCCTAAAGGCAAACAGGCTTGGGTTGACATGCAAGTTCTTCTATTAGTTATGTGTTGTGGAACAAGTTACCTAAAATCTGTGGTATATGCTTCTGGATTGTGAGTAGACTAAGAATTCTATTGATGGACTCAGATAAGACAATATACATGAGAAAAAATCAATAGGAAATAAGGCATCAGATCAATGTGACAGATAATTGTCAACATTTATATTGACACTTGATTCCTACTTTACCAGGAACAGCTAGTGTACTTTAGGATAAGTTCATTGACTTGCCCTTTACATAAAAGTAAAAATATCAACTATTTTATATGGTCACTGTTTGATATGGTTATTTTCTTAATGCCTAGCACTTGTAAATGACCACTGCAATCCCAAAGTAGCTCTCAAACCCAGGAGTTTAATTCTGCTACAGGTAACTGCTTTATACAAAAATAATAAGCAAATTGGATATATTCAACTATACTATTCTAAAGTAATAGGAGCCTTGGTGACATTACCAAGTCACCAGACTCACACTGATAACAATTTTAAATTCATATTTCCATTTTAGGAAGAAGTTCAATCTGCATGAAATTCTTCTAGAAGACTGCATAGATTTTCCTTCCTTGATATTCATATACTGAACAAGAGACTACAGAGAACCCCTTCAAAGCCAACTTTGAACTGTCTATTCTGGAACATTTCTTGAGAATCTGACCTTGGAAAATTGACTTCAATCTCCAAATCTCATTACCCACTCTTTCCTTCCTATATCTTTTAATAGTAACTTAATGATCACTCTTTTCTTTCTTTTTGTTTTAATATAAATTTGTTTTTATAGCAATAGAAATCCCTATTTCAGCAGTTTATATAACATTCAGCAATACATGAGAAGAAAACTATGAATAGCAGTGCCCAAAATCTATTTATAGAGTCATACATAGATTAAGCCCCTGATAAATTCCCTCTAACCATATTCCAGGGAAGGGAATACACTTGATATCAGACAGAAAGCATAGTCAAGTAAATTATGGCAGATGTAGCTATCTTAAAATTAACACCTTATTGTTCATTCTCCCTTTGACTCATTTTAAAATTGTTCCAATTTCTAAGATTTTCTGCTTTCTTTTTGCCTGAGGTTTTTTCTGTTTGTCTTGCTGTTGTCATTGAGCTTGGATTTGTTTGTTTCTTATTTTTGTTAAGAAACAAAATCTAGGATAGGTAAATCTATAGAAAATTAAATGGATTAATAAGTACCTAGGGGTATGACAGAGAAGGTGGGGGGAAATGGGAGCAAAAATGAATGAGTATGAGGAAGAAGAAAACGTTCTGAAAAAAATGTTGCTGATGATTTCACAATTCTAATATGATCGAAATAGTGAATGATATCATGTGAATTATATGACAATAATCTATTAGAATATATGCATATGCAGAATTAGAACTGAGGTTTTCATTTTAAATATATTTTGTAATTATTTCAAGCAATAAACCATACATGCATATTTCAGAGTCTCTACAGGGACAGCTGGACCTTGTTCTCTAGAGTCACAGTGAGGCAGAATCGCCTCAATGGCTGTGAGGCTGGGCTGCTCTGGATACATATATGCACATCAGTCACAAATACAAATATGCACATATTTTTAAATAAGATTACATTTTACAAATTAAAATAATACATAAAGTTTCATCTTCATTACTCTCTCTCTTAAATGCATTAGTCCACTCTATTTTTGGGTCCAGAGTTTTTTCAGCAATATTTAATTTTTATCTTTCTACCCTAGCCTATGCCCTTCCCTGAAATCCTTGAAAATCATTTCATCTGGAAGATGTTTTCCTATCCCTCCATTTAACAGTATGGATTTCTCAAAAACTTCATCCTTTATACTCTTGATGTTGCTGGAATTAAAATAACTATGACCTCTCTCATTTTTCATTTGTTTCCTTCCTGATAAATGACTGAGTCTTTTGTGGTCTATTTTACCAAGAAGCAACATTAGCACTATGACAGTTCAAATTTTAATCACTCAAACATCCGGTAGCAGTTCTGAGAGAGGGCTACTGGTCTCTATGGCATCAAATACATGTAGTGAACATCTCAAGTCAGAAGATGTGTCCTATTATTTGCATGCATCCCTTTTTTGTTGACCCAATTCCTTGCATTGTGATATATATGGGAAAATTAAAGGTCATCTTATAATAGAATTTTTATAAATAAAGGACAGTGCTCCAGTCACCATGCTCCTACAATAATATTCTTTATTTTTAGAAAATCTCTCCTTCAGTAAAGAACACCAAACTAGGGACAGGCTTAAGGGATGTATTGTACAGAAGGATAAAATAAAAATTGAGAAATAATAAAAAATGCTATAAAGAAGCAGTCCTAAGTTGTTTGGGTTTAATTTGAAGATAACAAACTGGTACTAGTTCTAACTCCATCAGACTTTCTGTCACAGGTGCTACAAATGGGTTATCTCTTTATTTAGTTAAAACTCTGATGCCCCTAGCTAATTGTTAATCCAGTTAATATCTCCATTAATATACCTATTCTACAACTCATTTACATAAAACCATATTAAAAAGAAAACAAGAAAGACACAACAAAGCAGAGTACAACTCCAATCGAAAATAAATTATTAAAAATTGAAGCAATTTAGAGATTTCTCTTACAACTGAAACTCTTGCACATTTTTAAAGTATGTTTCATCTCTTTCTACAAACCTTCTTCTTTAAACATGAGGTATATGCATATAATAAAAGTGATTTAATTGAACTCCAGGTAGGTATTACAGATACACACAACTATTAAATTTGATAGTGTAACCACAAAACTCTCACTGTTAATCACTAAATGATACTACAAACCCTCCTCAGAAAATACTGCCCCAAAGATGCGAATTATAAATCTCACCACCCATCAATTCCTTGAAAATCTGATGATGATAATCTCTTCTTCCTTACTGAATACTGTCCATTCAAGTTTGGACAAAGCAGGAAGCTGCTTCTGAGCCTAAGGGAGAAGAGAAGAGTTTCATAGACACCCAAGACAAAGAATATTCTCCCCTGCTTCTCAAGGGCTCTTTCTGAGGAAAAAAAGAGGGGAGGGCAAGTGTTTCCATCTTGACTTCCAGCTGGATTTTAAGAGGTCATGAACCTGTAAAGCTACTTCCGAGTTTTCTCCAGGGTCTAGAAATTTCCCATTAGTATGATTCCCCAACACACAACTTTCCATAATTTGACTCACTTCTCTGCTTGCAAAACTGTTTTCTCTGACCAATTAGGGCTGTCTTCTTCTGCTATTTCTTCTTATCTTCTTGTTCCCTTATTTTCCATCTCCTTCCCTACCTCCTCCTCCTTTTTCTTCTCCTCCTCCTATTCTACCTGATCTTCCTTCATGCCTCCTCCTGCTCCTCTTTCTTCCATTTCACCATTTTTGAGTTTGAAGATGTTTTCATTCCCCTTTATGAATAGGATTAAAACACTGGTAAGGAAATGCCTATGTTCTGACTAGATACAAGAGTAGAGTGCATAGCATTCATCTATCAGGATAGCACATGCTCTACTGAGGCAGCAATGAGTGAAGAAGCATTAATTGAATAAATTCATATACATAAATAAATATGTAAAAATATGTTGATTGATATAACATTGGGTATATATATTTCTCTTTTTCCTTGGGTCATGTAAATGGTTAATGAAATCAGCTATTAACCAAAAGGTTGAAACTTAAAGTCTACCTTGGTGTACCTCAGAGGAAAGGCCTGTCCATCGACTTAAAAATAAAATAGTTCTTAATGATGCAATTGAACACAGTTCTAATCATCAAAATTAATGTCCCTATAAGTAAAAATCCAATAAAATCTACTGGATAAACATTTTCTCTTGTAATTTTATTTGAAAAAGTTGAATAAAAATGTTTACTCTGATGGACTCTAACATTGTGAATAGAGATTGAAGGATAGTGTGCTATCAGTACATCAGATCACTTTAGAAAGGAGTCAATGCCAATCTGTAAATATTTACTCATGTGTCTAGGCCCCTCATTGACCTCAGTTTGTAGCATTGTGTTGCTTGGGCTTTACTTTGATGTTGGAAATTATACCACTGGTATTTCAAAAACAAACCAGATCATTAATAGTAAACAAGTTTCTGTAGTGTTCCCAGGATAACACAAGACCATGAAAACAGATTTGTCACTGGAAACAAATGAACAAAGAAAATAAAGCTCAGATATACTTCTGGAAGATGAACCGTTAAGGTTCAAAGACACTCAAAAAAATGAGTGGGAAAAGCTGCTACTTCAAAGTAGAGTCAATTTCAATGATGAGAATGGAGTAAAGTTTCCATGGAACACAGCTCAAAATAAGAAGAAAAGCTGTAAAAACTCATTAATAATAAGAACATTGAATATATTGAGTACAGATAAAGAAATAGCAGAAATAGTCCAATGTGAAATGGTATGCATAAAGATTGATATCCCATGTATACATAAGCTAAAATGGTGTGGCATTAGACATTTTGAGTCTGACAGTCATATGGTTCATTGGGGAAAAATTGAAGAATTCTATAAAGTAATACAGTTTGAAATTGATCAAAAATACAATTGTGGTGCATAAATCATTAGTGTTGATTGAAATGCAAAGGTGAGAGACAAAGAGTAAGAACCAGTAGTTGGAAAATATAACCTTGATGATAGAAACAAAGTGGAAAGTGCATAACATTTTGAATGAATTATGAATTCTTTTAGAAGAGTTATGAATTCTTCATAGCAAATATCTTTTTTCAACAACATAAATAGTGAATGTGCACATGAACGGTGCCAGGTGAAATACTCAGAAATCAAATTGACCACATCTGTGGGAAGAAAAAGAACAAATTTATTGTCATCTAGTCCATTCCAACTCATGCTACCTTGTGCCATAACCACTATGACCATAATGATTGTACTACCAGTGAGGATTCCTTGTAGCTTAGTTTTTATACACTAGGCTGCTAACCACAAGGTCAGCAGTTCAAAACCACCAGAAGCTCCATGGGAGAAAGACAGGGCAGACTATGAAAAAGATCAATTGCTTTTATGTAAGTTCAGATTGTAGCTAAAGAATATAACAGCAAGTTCACAAGAGTTACAGCAGCGACCACGAGGATGGTCCGTATTTACTTAGAAACAATCTCAAGATCAGTTTTGATGCATGAAACGAAGATCTGATGAATTGTGGGATGACAGCAACATACGAAATAAGAAAAAAAATCATTAAAGGTGCAGAAAAGATTAAAAAACCATAGCAGTGGATTTTGGAAGAGACTCAGAAACTTGCTCTTTAACATAGAATAGGTAAAGGACATAAACAAGTAAAGTAAAAGAGCTGAATAGAAATTTTCAAAAGGTAGCTCATTAAGACAAAATAGAGTATTATAGAAAACTGTGCAAAGATCTATAGTTAAGAAAAAATGGAGAACATGATCAATATATTTCAAGCTGAAATATCTGAAGAAAAAATTGTTGCAACAGCCTGTAAGTCGGTGAGCAATATATTGAATGATCCAGGAAGCATTAAAAGATGGAAGGAACATAGTGGCACTGTATCAGAAAGAATTGATTGATGCTCAGCCATTTCAGAGGTAACACACAATCAATAAATTTACATTGAAAGAAGTTCAATTTTCACTGAAGATATTAATGAAAATAAGGCCCTGGGAGATTGACAGAATATCAATTGAAATGTTTCAGCAAGCTGACAAAGCACCAGAAACACTCACTAGTCTATGCCAAGAACATTGAAATAGCTACCTAGATAACCTACTGGAAAAGATCCATATTTGTGCACATCTCCAATGAAAGGCAACCCACTAGAAAATAAAGATCATCAAACAATTAATATAACATACAAGTAAAATTTTCTGAAGACTATGCAAAAATAGCCCCCTATAGGGGGCTGTCAGATATTAAAACTAGGTTCATGAGAAGGTGAGTCAGGAAAGATATAATTCCTTAAGCAAGATTTATCTTGGCTGAAAATAGATGATACCAGAAAACATGTTTATTTGTGTTTTATTCAACACACCAAGACATTCAACTGTGTGAATCATAAAAAAGAATGAGTGACATTGAGAAAAAATGGGTTTCCAGAACTCTTCATTTTGCTCATGTGGAATCTGTACATGGACCAAGAGGCAGGAGTTTGGAGAGAACAAGTAAATACTGTGAGGTTCAATATCAAAAAAGGTGTGTGGCAGGGTTGTATTCTTTCAAGCAAAGTGTTCAATCAATATGCTAAGCAATTAATCTGAGAAGCTGGTTTACATAAAGAAGAACATGACATCGCATTAGGAGGTAGATTTATTACCCACTTGGGATATGGGGTTGACACAAACTTGCTTGCTAAACATTTGATTATAAAAAGGAATACTGCAGAAGAATTAATGCATTTGTATTAAGGTGCTGTTGGCGAATATTGACCATAGAATGCCAAGAGAATGAGCACGTCTGTTTGAGAATAACTGCAAGCCAGAATGTCTCTTTGAAATGAGGACGGCGAGACTTCCTCTCGTGTACTTTGAACAAAGAGGACAGAAGAGAATGGTTCCTGGGAAAGGGCACCATACCAAGAGAACTTGCTAAGGAAAGTGTCCATTTCACACTGAACACATTGGTAGAATGCTTCAATTTCTTCCTTATTCGCTTTAGTGGTGGGTGTATAAATTCTTTGTATCCAGATAGATATTATCCTCTCACAGAAAACATTGCAATTCAAGATAGATCTTGAAATGACCTTTCTGATGATTTATGCCATGTCATTCTTCTTGAAATCTACCATTCCTGGAATAGTAAACTGCATGACTGTGTCTGGTTCAAAATGGCCAATGCCAGTCAATTTCAACTAATTTATGCCCAGGATATTGATCTTTATGTGTTCCATTTCACTTTTTATTACTTTCAACATTCCCAGGTACATACTTGATATCTTCCAAGTTCCAATTACTAGTAGATATGTTTAGCTATTTCTTTGCATTTTGAGTCCTGTCTCATAAACCTATGAAGACCCCTAAAGCTTTACTTCAAAAGGATTTGCTCCATTCATGTCATTATGATCGACTCTACTTTGAGAAGGCAGGCATTCTTCAGTCATATTTTGAGCACCCTTCCTTCTGAGAAGCTCATCTTCTGACACTGCCACAGAATGCCCCTACTGAGGTGGTTTCTCCATGGGACAATGTTTCATTTCTATCCATAAGGTTTCCCATGGCTAATTCTTCAGAAGTTGTGTTGGACCAGATTGATTAGAAAAACAAATTCAGGGGCACTCATATATGTGAAAGAGAGGGTTTTATCTCAAGGAGAAATTGTATATTAAGAAAACATCCTAGCCCAGTCCGGATCAAGTCCATATGTTCAATATTAGCCCATATGTCTGCTACTACTCCATACATTCCTCTTCAGACTCACATAGCACATGCAATGATGCTGAATGCATGAAGATCACAGGCCAGTGATCTTATTTGACTGTGAGATCTATAGTAAGTCATTTTAATCCCTTAAATCCTTTTCTTCATTAAATGCTAGACTTCTACCTGAGAAGATGGGATCCACCATTTGCCTAATGAAAGATGTAGGAGTCTGCTTCCTCAAGAGTTGCGGGGTTAAAACCCCTATGGAAAGCTCCAATTTCTCTTATACAGTCACTGTGGTAGTTGCATATCTGGTGCCAACTTGAGACTATTAAGCATGAAGGTATGGGGTCTAGCCTTTCAATCAGGTTGCAGCTTGAAAACCTCATTTGGAGGTGCAACAGATAAACATAGCTCACTGGCAGTCAGGCACACTATCTCTGCTACACATTCCTATGGACAAGCCACATCCTCTGCTGATGAGGCCGGAACCCGGGAGCTGGAGGATTCATGTGGAGACACATTCAAGTGCTGAGACACATTCATCACCACTGGATCAACAAGACTTTCCACCCACTGACCTGTGATCTTCCTGCATTCGGTGGCATCATGGGTGTTGCATGAGTCTGGAGAGAAATTTACAGATGGGTATCTGGCATATGAGTTAATATCAGACTTATGAACTTGATCTGGAGAGGGATATCATGTTTTCTTAATATCTAGAAGTTTCTTCCTCTTTGATATAAAGTTCTCGATTACACACTTATAAGTGCATCTGGATTTATTTCTCTAGTCAAACCAGACTTACTGTCACTATGCATCAGAATTAACCTGAATGTAATCTATCAAAGTATCTATGTATCTAAAATATAATAGATTATGTGGTACTGACCTTCAGAGTATATGTATGCAGCTGGATATACCACTATTTTCTAAAACATAATGTGCTTACACAATCTGACTCTTCTAATAAAATTTTAAACTTGTTATCAATTATTGTTCCCCTTAAAACATAATGCAAATATATATATATATTTCATAATTTCACTATGCATGAATCATCCATTTTGTCCCAATTTTGTATTTTACTTAAGAGCCAGAGTGATACAGTGGGCAATGCGTTGCATTGCTAAACTCAAAGTCAGCAGTTTGAAACTACTATTTGCTACTCCCACCAGAAGAACTCAGCAGAAATCATTCGAGGAGAGTTATTCAACACTGCCGGATCTCGGAGGAGCATCCATAAAGATAACTTAAGATTTTGTTTTTGAGGGGTGGGTGTTTTTGGCTTACCACAGTTAAGGCCGGCTGGGTTTTGACCCTAGCCCTGCCACTGTCTGCCAACGGGATCAATTGGGACAAGATCGATCGGGCCAGGGGCTTTGTTTCAGCAGAGCCAGAGCTTGCCACCTACCTGGGGCAGGGGTTGGACACTTGCAATACCACAGTTGGGATTGGGGATCAGCTGTAAGATGATCTTTGGCTTCCCTTTCTTCTCTTTAGCTCCACCTCCCTGACCCAGGGACCAGCAGGCTTGGTTCCTTGGTGTTTTTTTAATCTCTTGGTCTTTTCCATTTTGGCTCTCATGTCACGTGGACATCCAGACCACTGCCCTTACACTAGGGCAATTATGCATGTTACACCTGGCTGGGAGAGCCCCACTCTGTGCCTTATAAGCCGAGGCTGGAGACATCTACCCACCCTTCACCAGGGGATATTCTGCCCAATTTCTTAAAGGAAAACCCCAGCCTGTGTGACAGAGAGAGCTCTCATCTGTCCTCCGTGGTTCCACTTGGCTGAGGGAACTTCCTTACACTTCCCTTGGTGCCTCATTCGACTCAAGGCAGACTAGTCACATTAGCAACATATCTACGCTGCTGTGGGAACCGCTGCCCAACCTCTGCAGCCATCTACCTGATCAAAGCAATTCCGCCCACCATTCGCCATGCTCTACACAGAAGCAGGTAAGTCACCAACCTTCTGTGGCACTCCCCTTGCAGAGCACATGCCTGTGAATCCCCTGCAGTGCCCCAAGCTGGGTTACACCATAGCAGCTTCTGGTGAGATCACACAGTACAGCACCATGCTTGTGGGTCCACAGCAACCCAACCAGTGGTCCCTGTGAGGACCATCCAACTTGCCCTCCAAATAACAGACTACTGGTTCACTAGGGAAAGAAGGAAGCCACAGGAAGATAAAATTAATCACAGGAAGTTTGAAGACACATTCCTATGAGTCTCCCAGAGAGAATCAGTGCTCTTCAACTCCCTAGAAAAATGGCACCTGATTCCTCTAAAACAATGCAATGCAAACAGCAATCAGCCCCCAAAACCTCAATGAAAACAGGAGAAACAAAAGGGAATGCCACAAGTCCTAAACCTAATGAAATGCATAGAAGCAGACATGGATATGCCACAGAAAGAAATTTTCAGAATGCTGCATGGAGTCATACAAGATATGAGGGAAACAATACAGATAAAGAATAAAATGATAGAAGAGATAAAGTCCATACACCGAATGGAAATACAAGAGATTATTTACAAGATAACAAAAAGACAACAGCAGATTCAAAGACTTTGCAAATCAACTAGAGGAAGCAGAAACTCATACCAGTGACTTAGAAGATAGCCAAGTGGGCTTAAACAAATGCAAACAAAAATCTAATAAGATAACCAGAAAACCTGAAGAAAATGCTATAATTATGTCTGATGTAATGAAGAGGAATAACATCAGAATTATTGATCCACCAGAGGAAGACACAGCAAAGAAGTCATCTATAACAATAGTCAGAGAACTGTTGGAGGAAAACATCCCAAGATTAATGAATGAAAACCACCATTCAGGAGGCTGAAAGAACACCAGCTAGACTGATTCCCAAGAAAATGTCATCAAGACACATAAGAGTTAAGCTATTCAACTTTGAGGAAAAGAAGAAAATCATGAGAGCAGCTAGGGGAAGAAAAAGCAATCACATATAAAGTTTCCCAAATAAGAATACACTAGACTTATGAGTGGACACTAGAAGAAGAGAGTGGAGTAATATATTCAAAAATTGAAGGAAAATAAAACAGACCCAAGAATACTTTACCCGCCAAGCTATCTATCAAGATATATGGAGAAGTAAGAGCTGTCCCAACAAGGAAAAAACTCAAAGAGCACATTAGAAGAAACTGAGCCCTACAAAAGATCCTTGCTGAGCCAGTATGGGCAGAAGAACAGCACTCATCAAGCATAAATAAGAAACCATCACATAGAACCACCTCACTCAGAGAGCAACAAAGAAAAAGCAGCCCTGGAAATAGGAAAAGCTTAAGGGTGGAAAGAAGCCAAGAATAATCAACTCTTACACACACATGTACAACATGTTGTAAAGAAAGGGAGGTAGGGAAACACACAGCACAAAAGGTAGAAGATGATATCACAGATTCCACAGCTAGAAATAATAAACCTAAATATCAATTGACTAAACTCATACATCAAAAGACTGCAACTAGCAGACTGGTTTAGAAAACACAACCCATCACTCTGCTGCCTACAGGAGACATAGCTCAAGATTAAAGACAAAAATAGGCTGAGAATCATCAAAGTCAGAGAAAGGCATACCAAGGAAGCAACAATTCAAAAAAAAGCAGGAGTATCCTAATCTCAGATAAAATTGACCTCAAGTGCAAACCATAAAAAGAGATAAGGAGGGACACTATATAATGCTCAAGGGAATGGTAGACAATGAATCAATAAGCATTTTAAATATGTATTCCCCAAAGGAGAGACCCACTAAATACATAAACCAAACACTCCAAAAGATGAAAAAAGAGATTACAGCCTCAACAATCAGAGTAGGTGACCTCAATACACCACTGTCTAAGAAAGACAGATCATAGGGAAAGAAACTCAATAATGAGTCTAGAGATCTAAACAATGTGATTTAAACAATCTTAGACAATGTGACTTGATAGATATCTACAAAGCTTTTCATGCAAAACAAAAAAAAGTTTGCATTCTTTGCAAGCCCACATGGAACATTTTTGAAGATAGACCACATGCCGGGGCATAAGGTGAATCTACACAAATTTAAGCACATTTATATCGTACAGATCTCTCTCTCTCTCTCTCTCTCTCTCTCTCTCTCTCTCTCTCTCTCCCTCCCTCCCTCCTTCTCTCTCTCTCTCTCTCTCTCTCTCTCTCTCAGAACACTGTGCCGTAAGGCTGGAAATAAACAAAGGGAAGATGAAGAAACAAAAGCAAATAATTGGAGGATGATAGCTGTCTATTACAAAAAGAGTGTGTACTGGTTCAGAGTAGAGATGAAATTAAGAAATTTCTAGAATCCAATGAGAATGAAAACACGACATACCAAAACAAAGCAAAACAAAACACAACAAAAGTCAGTTTTCAGAGAAAGTTTCATAGCAATCCATGCACACCTGACAAAGGAAGAGCATCTCATAAGTGATTTGCTGGCACAAAATTTACAACAACTACAGCAGAGTCAGCAGCATACGACAACATTCAACACTAATTCCTCTTTTAGACACTCAAGAAGATAGGAATGGAATTCCTCAAGACAATACAAGTTATATATGAAAAAACCAACCACCAATGTGATCGTCAATGGAGAAAAGATTAGCACAATTCCACTGAAAAAGTGGACCAGACAAGTATGACCTTGTTCCCACTTTTATTTAATATTGTACTGGAGGTTTTAGCTAATAGCATAAGTCAAAGAAAATGCTACCACACGACCCAGCAGTCCCTCTACTGGGCATATACCCAGAAGAAGCAAGGAACAAACCAAAGCCAGACATTTGTGCCCCAGTGTTCATTGTAGCACAATTCACAATTGCAAGGAGTTGGAAACAACTCAAATTTCCATCAAATGACAAATGGATTAAAAGCAGTGGTGAACTCATGAAGCACATTGCCACATGGGAAGAACTGAAGGAAATCATGCTAAGTGAAGTAAGCCAAGCACAAAAGGACATGTACAACATGAGTCTGCTGAAGTAAGCTTAAAAAATGCAGAAGGGGGAAAGGGAAAAAGTTGCTGTATACAGAAACTCTTGGAGTGAGACCCAAGCAGTATGGCAGGGACCAGACTAAATCCAGGGCTGTATCTGGTAGCCAACTGAATGGCAGGAGGGATGACGATTTATAGAGGGGAATGGCATAGTAATTCACCCAAGGGGAACATATTGTTTATATTCCACAGGGAAAAAGGGGCCAAAATTAAACCTGGTGTACCAGGATGTGAATGCAGCATGATGGTATGGGGCAGGGAGCCAGTCTAGGGGTCTAAGACCCCAAGCCTAATCCCAACTACATGGACATCCACTTCTCCCCTAAGAGGAGTTTTCTTTGGAGGACACCACTGAAGCTGCAGCTCGGGGAGAGTGACATGCCTGATAGAGCACACAAGAACAAATGAAGGCGGAGGAAATCCTCCAGGACCTCACTCCTAGAAGTCAACAAACAGACCTTCAACTATTCATAGGTTTTTATTTTGCTATTATTATTTTTTTACCTATTTATATATTTCTCTGGAAATTGAAGATTTTTTTTGTTGTTATCATTTTGTTGTCTTTGGTTGCTTTATCCTATGATGTCTTGTTTTTTTTCTACATGTTATTATCTCTGCAAGTCTACCTAGAAAAGATAGGCTGGCTGAATAGTCTGGAGTTCAAAACACTCTGTTTTTTTATTATTATTTTGAGAGTGTGGAGTAGAGTGGATCCTGGCTAGTGAGCCTTGAGGTTGATATTCCCACTAAGAACAGCCAATGCACAAAGAGGACCATATGGCCGGCCTCACTATGAAACATGTGGAGAGAGGATGCAGTGATACAGTTTTTGCACAGTTTATGTCTAGAAACAGTTACTTAGATAGTGTGAGGAAGACACTTATGTTGGACAGTGCAATATGATAAATTTAAAATATTTTTAATGACTCTTTAAATTTTCTTTATGGGGCTGAGCCCCGGTGGCATAGTGGTTGTGCGCAGGACTGCGACCCACTGGGTTGGAGGTTCAAATCCAACAGCAAGGCTGGGCCTCCTACTCTCACCACCAGAGGGCAGTGATGCCCCAAAAACCAAAAAAATATTCTTTATGGAAGAACTATTTCTGTACAGTAAGCAAAGAATTTCTTTTCCACATTTAATATTTTTTTTACTACATTGGATTTTTACAGTAATTTACCCAAAACCTCAAGTGCATATGACAAACAAAAAAGTTAACTTTCTAAAACTCAAAAAATAAAGTTTTTATTTTTCATCATAAAATAGTACCAATTTAGCCCACAGTTTCCTCATATCATTTTCCACTTCGTTATTCCTGAATGTGTCAATAACAGGATTGAGCAGGGGGAGTTACGATGGTATAAAAGATGGCCGCCATCTTCTCAAAGGTGAAGGAAGCTGGAGGTCATGCTTGGAACAACAAACAATAGTGATGACAGAACCAAATGTGAGAGTGCTTTCTGTTGATCTTGAGCTGTGCATTCTCAATGAGAGTAAGATGACACAATATGACATACCCAACAATAAGTTTATGATGTGAATAAATCTACTATTGACAAATAAGAAAAAGCCGAGGGCATGAGTGTCATTGCAGACAAGCTCCGAAAGTAGGACTGAGTCACATATGAAATGATTGATAACATTGAGGCCACAGTAAGTCAATTAAAATTCAGAAAACTAGTATTATATAACTCAAAAAGTCTCCAATCCAAGCTATCCCCCAACCCCCTCAAGAGGGCAGGGAGCTTCCAGTTCATGATACATGGATCATATAAGACCTGCAAATAGCCACATGTCAATCAAAGGCTCTGAAAGAGAGCACAGTAATTGGCAGGGTCCAAGCAGGCAGGTCCAAATTGGTGAGCTAAAGCTTGAAAGGCAATACAAACTTCCCAATTCCATGCAAAAGAGAACTTAAAAGTGTTGTATATTTCTCTCCAAATTGTGGATGGGTAAGGGCAATGTTCTGTTTCCTTGGGTTTATGGGTATTGCTGCGAAAAATATCATGTATTTATTTATCTATGAACATAAAGTGAAATTGTAAGCCATCATGAGAAACTAGAGGATGGAACTGTGTTCCAGACATCAAAAATAGCCTTATGGCAAGACCTAGTATTTGGATTTAGTAAAGAAGAGAAACAGAGAGGAGCCATAGAGATGAAAGTAGTCAGTCATCAAGATGAGTTCAGAAAGATGATAGAGTAGCAAGATGACTGCCGCCTGAACTTTAGCAATGATGGATATTTGCATTTACCCTGTGTACCAGAGAGAGCCATTGCCATTAAAATAGAGTAAAGGCCATGATATGTTCTAACTTATGAGCTTAAATGATAATTATAGTTAATGGGTTGATGATCTATAATTGAGTCAAAGTATATAGAGGTAAGCACAGGGACACTAGGTAAGAGAGGATATTGCAGTAAATGTGTTATATGTTGGTGGTATGGAATTTGGTGACAACTATAAAAATGACAATAAGCTCTTGCATTTGGGATGTTTGTTCAAGAAAAGGCAGCAGAACTGTCTGACAGTTAATGTATGATTTGAGAAAATTAAGTAGACAAAAAATGTCACACTGGAGGAATAAAGGAGCTGATTTGTTTGGGAGACTTGTTTCGAGGTTCTAGAAGGAAGCACACCTTGACCAAAGAACAGCACTCCTCTCAGGGAAGGTTCTCCTCTTCAACTGAGAGTGCAACTTGGGGCGCACATGGAATGTTGAGGGAGGAAGGGGACAACCACCTAACCAGTCAGATAAGTTGAACAACCCTGGCAATCAATGGGGTGACAGATATCACAGCCAGGTTGCCCTCACCTGCTCGAGTCTGTTTTTGGATGGAAACTGACCTGGGAATACAGATTTGGACTTGCTTGTTATTTTTCTTTGCAGCGGGAATGGGAAGGAAGCAGTTGGATTCCGAAGCCTCAAACTCAAAGGAGTCTGGCCTGGATATATTAATTTAGTAATATTGGGTTACATGTTGGAATTCCAACTTCAAAGTCAGTGGTTCAAACCCACAAGTCACTCTGTGGAAAGAAAACAAGGGTTCTCTTCCCATGATTCATTGTCATGTGATTCAATGTCAGATTCATTGTCTTAGAAACACTGAATAGCATTGCTCTGACTCAGACTCAGTTGAACAGCAGGTCATTGTCATCGTTGCTGTTGTTGTTTCTGTGTGTCTGCTGTTAGCCATGTAACATGAGTATATAAAGAGGGAGCGATCAAGTAAGATAATTGATATCAAGACCTATAAGATAAAAATATGTAATTTCTGTCCAATTTAATAATGCAGAGGCCAGTAGGGATCTGTTTGCTTTTCTCCCCAAAGCTTTTTATTGGGAGCTAGTTAAGACAGCATATCACTCCATAATTCAAACAATCACATGAAGCAGTATTGTACAATTGCTATCAAAATCAATTTCAAAACAATTTCTTCTTTCTTGAATTAATTGATATCAGCTACCAGTAGTGATCTTTAGAAGAAAAATGTAATGAGTACTAATGCCCAAGAGAAGTGTAACATGCAAGTGGCTTCTGATCACCAAATCAGGAAGAAAAAGCATCATCCAGTGTCAGCCACCCTAGGTCAGTTCCTGCTGTGTTGAGGTGAGCATGGCCTACTCTCCAGCATTCTAAGATCAGACATTTTCTGCTTCTCTAAACAATTTTGACACCAGCTATTACTTCCCATAGCACTCTATACTTGTCAGTTGGGTTCAATAATTAATTGCAAAGGCCACAGGAACTTACAGATGATTTTCACAATGATGGTATTTAATAAAGTAGTAAGCTGATGACAATTAAGGTGAGAAGTGATTAGGATGCAGTTATTCAATTAGGACACCTTCTCTTATGTGCACTCTGATAGGCCTCACTGGCTTTTAGTTTCTTAGTCTTACTTGTGCCCTTCCTATGCAGGTAAAATTAAAAAGCACTTTTAGGTCTGACAATAAATGCACAAAGGGCATACTACTCTGCCATGAGTCTCAAATCGAAGGCACTCAGCTCTATCTCCATAGGCCAGCAAGCTTTACTCCCCTAATGCAGTGCATAGTAGGCACTCCATTCTACAAGAAAGTCCCCTGCACAAAGGCACTCCATTGTTATTGCTCCTTAGTTCAGGAAGTCTTCAGACCTTTCTGAGGAAGTCTCAGGCTCTGGATCCTGGTTCTGCTGCTACCACTGGCCCATGTTGTCCCGCTGGTCCCACAGCTATCTACTAGATCTGGGAGGTTCAATGCACAGGGACCTGAGGGTCCAAAAGATGCTCTCCACCGTTTGAATCTGACACATTGAGAGTCTCCATAAGGTGGAACTGACTCCACAGCAACTGCTCAGGTGGCCAGGAGGATTTGAACCACAGGGTTTGCAGGGAGAATGAATGAACACAACCCTTACCCTAATAGGGATAACAGTCATGGGGACAAACTAGTGAGCATAAAACATATTTATTTATAAAATAAGTATAGCACTTATCTTAAGTTTATAAATGAACAAGGTAGAAAAATGATAACTGAGAAAATTAGTGCAGGAAAGTTTTAGGAGAAAGAGGGGTGAAATTAAAACTTTTGAACTGGGAAAGATTTGGGTTGTCCAAAAAGGAATTAAGAAAGATAAGAAAGAGGTGACTGAAGTCCTGTGAAAAAGGGAAATGGAATAAAAATACATCTGGAAGTAAGCAGCATTATGTTAGGCAGAACACTATAATACCTAGAGTGGATTTGTATGCTTAAAAGATGCTTCTGAGCATTGTATAAGCGAGAAATTGCAGTGAAAGAAATGGTGAGATCTCACTACACCTGTAGAGAATTATTGAGATTAAAAAAAAAACTGTTCCTGACATGGAAGCTAGTGTCCACGCAAAACTTTCTGTCTCAGCCAAAGTTTCTTCATTGCATTTTTCACCTCTGCATTCCTCAGGCTGTAAATCAAGGGATTTAGCATGGGTGCAACAATGGTAAAGGACACAGCCATTGCCTTGTCTATGGGGTGCGCAGACACAGGTCTCGTGTACAAGAAAATGCAAGGCACAAAGAACAAGATGACCACCATGAGGTGGGAGCCACAGGTAGAGAAGGCTTTGCGCCGCCCTTCAGAGCTGGAAGTCTTCAGAGAACATAGAATAACCATGTAGGAGATGATGAGGATGAAGAAAATGGTGACACACATCACCCCTGTGTTAAAGATGACGAATGGGAGCAGGAAGTGGGTGTCCATGCAGGCCAGTTTCAGCAATGGAAATAAGTCACACATAAAGTGATCAATGATATTGGGACCACAGAAAGGTATTTGGTTCATGATGAGAATCTGTATTGTTGCATGCACTGAACCCCCGGCCCAGGCCACTCCCAGCAAAAGGCAGCAAACTCGAGGACTCATGATGGTCATGTAGTGCAGGGGCTTACAGATGGCCACATAGCGGTCATAGGCCATCACAATGAGAAGGATGATCCCCATTCCACCAAAGAAATGTTCTGTGAAGAGCTGGGTCATGCAGCCTTCAACGGAGATGGTAGCGCTCTCTGAGAGGGAGTCCGCAATCAACTTAGGGGCGATGACAGAAGAAT
This sequence comes from Nesogale talazaci, assembly GCA_004026705.1. NCBI lineage: Eukaryota > Metazoa > Chordata > Mammalia > Afrosoricida > Tenrecidae > Nesogale > Nesogale talazaci. Next base: position 124,475 of record PVJH01004046.1, read on the forward strand.
AGGTGGCATCCATGAGGGCCAAGGAAGTCAGGAAAAAGTACATAGGCGACCTCAGACTCCGACTTGCAGTCATAGTTACCGCAATGAGTAGGTTTCCAAACACGGTGACTATATACATGACTAGAAACATAGCAGATAGTATCTTTCGTAGCCCTGGGTTCTTTGTAATGCCCAAAAGAATGAATTCAGTCACGTTGTTTTGCTTTCCCATTTGCAATGGGCTGAAAGTGAGCACATAGCTCTGAGCTGGAAAATCTGCAAGAGCAAGTTTTTAATGGTAAAATTATTTTTATGTTTATGATTCAAGGGCATCAGTCACATCATATATGTTGTGTAACCACTTATATTTCTTACCTAGTGTTCCATAACCATAAATAAAATTCAAGGCTTCCTAATAATTATTTTCCCTGCCTTCTGACCTGGTAACCACTATTCAACTCCAGCACTTATACATTTGACTATCCTTGTTATTTCTTATTAGTCAAAGGATATATAACATGATAAATGAGCAAAATTTTAATTGGTAATTACTTAGGGTGCAAGATATTATTGTGACATATCTCTCCAACTATTGCAATCACAGACAGCTCTTTGCAATTATAGACCTAGCAGTGGCCTGATCTTGCAGACCCCCAACAATCCTTCTCTCTGTCTTTGTACTGCTGCTTAGGAGAGTTAGGAGTCCCTTCTACATAAATTTGATGAAAACACACATAGAAGTAGGAAGTAGCTCACATCCCATTTAGAATCTTTGACCAGTAGGATATGGGAGCCACTGGATAAATGGTAACCAGTTTACCAACATCTTGATTAGCCTTCTTTTTCATTCCCTATTTAGTCTACCCTGCTCCCCTCTTCTGTTTTCCAAAATAAACCAACTGCCCACAATCACCAACCTCAGTCTTTACTCCTTGCTTACCAAAGATGCCAGCCTTCATTCATCACTGACAACACCCGGGACTTGAGGAAATTTTCTATTAATTTTCATTCATGTGTTTCTCATTTATTGAGCACCTAAAATGTGCTAGTTGAAAAGCCTACGATCAAGGACTCTCTATTTATTAAGGTCCACTCTATGCTCCTAACTACTTTTCATGTTCTTTTTTGTTTGTTTGTTTGTTTGTTTTTTTTGGGGGGGGGCATCACTGCTCTCCGATGGTGGGAGTAGGAGGCCCAGCCCCACTGCTGGAATTGAACCTCCGTCCCAGTGGGCTGCAGTCCCGCGCACAACCACTACGCCACCGGGGCTCAGCCCCCTACCTTTCATTTTCAAAATGAGTCAGTTGCTGTTGCTTATATGTCTACCGTTTGTCAGGGTTTTTTTTTAATGAACCTGTTTTCACTCTAACTTTATATACACCAGAATAAAACACTTCCCGCTCTGATATCATCCACACAGCAATTACTGTTGGAGCCCATTGTTGTAGCAACCATGTCAATTTATATTGTTAAAGGGATTTCTCTTCTCAGCTGAACTTCTATTTTTCCAATCTTGAAGTCCTGTTTTTCAGAGAATGGTTCTTCCTGATAACAAGTCCAAAGTGCATGACACAATATTTCACCATTTTCACTCTGTAGAACATTCATGCTGATTTATTCATTCTTATTCCAGTCCACAGTGTATTCTATGCTTTCTGTGCCAACACCATCATTCCAATGCTTCCATCCTTCTTCAGTCTTCATCATCCAATTTCCACATATATGTGAGACAAAGGGAAGCATTAAGACTTGGATCAGGTGCACCTTATTTCTTAAGGAAACATGTTTGTAAAATGTTAAAGAGGTCTTTCAAAGCACATTTTTCCTATGCAGTTGGTAAATTTGTTTGATTTTCTGACTGCTTTTTTCGTGAGGCTTGGTCTTGGATCCAGGTAAAATGAAATTCTTGAAATGGTAGCCTCTTCTTTCTTGATAATGTTGTTCTTTGGCCCAATTAATATCATCACATTTTGTTAAAGTTATCAAGTGACTACACACATATCTTGACTTAGGTAGTGGTATATCCTATGAGATATTTTCCTTATTTTACAGAGAAGATAATGAAATTTTGAAGTAAAATACACCAAGGTCACATAACTAGCAAATACTGAAGTAAAGTTAAAAACTCTTTCTGGTTTCAAAAACTCTTTCTGGTTTTTTTGTGAAAAAACTATACTGCTTATTTTGTGCTCCTATCAAATGTTTAATATGTATGAAACACTATTTCAAGGAATAATTACAATTTTCTAACAATTCAGCAAGACAGATGTATGCTGCCTACACTCAATAAGACAATACTACAGTAAGTAACATTCCAGGGCTGAGCCCTGGTGGCCTAGTGGTTGTGTGCAGGACTGCGGCCCACAGGATTGACAGTTCAAATCCAGCAGCAGCTCCCCAGGAGCAACACTGGGCTCCTACACCAACCAGGACACAAAAAAATCCTAATTATATATATTCATTATCTAAACCTGTACCTTTATATTATAGAGCAGAAGCTACCACTACACCATTGTTATAAAAGTAATATATATTTGAAGTAAGATTGAAGGAAGGGTAAGTTTATTATCAGTTTCATTTTTTTCTTAACATCTCTACTTTGTTCCTAACAAAATCACAAGCACAACTCATCAAACACCAGGACCACCTCCATGAGCAGAATACTCAGAGATAGTTGTGTAGTTTTCTATGTTGATAAATTTTAAAGAGTTCACCTCAGCATTACATTAGCAACTGAACTCAGAAATTTGAAGTAATATTAACTAAATTAAAACAGATTTTTTTTCATGCTGAGCCCCAGTGGCATAGTGGTTTAGCGCGGGACTGCAGCCCACAGGTTTGGCCTTTCAAATCCAGCAGCAGCTCTCCAGGAGCAAGACGTGGTAGCTCCCAAGACCACCAGAGGGCAGTCATGCCCCCCCAAAAAACAGATTTTTTTTTCAAAAGCTACTGTTAGCATTATTAAAGGAATTGGCATACTAGAAAAAACCTAAGAGGAGTTTGTGAGGAAAATGGATTTAAAAATAATTATTATTTCTAATAATTGTTCAGATGTGCCAATTATAGAAAGTAAAATCTTAATTAACCTTCTCTGTTCCAGAAAGAACCTGACTCAGAGTTAATTCACACTATCCTTTCTCATAACCAAAATTCATATCATTCACTTCCTTCTTTCTTATGAAGGACTACTCTCTGATAGAACAAAAGTTTCTAAAGAATATTCAGGGTCTGTATGAATCAACTCATATGATTTTTACTTTCCATCTGCCAAGCAGATGTTAGGAATACATTAACTCATTTTCCTTCATATCCCACTAGATGGGCGCTGTCACAAATCCCATCCATATTGAGGATGAGGAAATAGACTCAAAGACCATTAGCATGTCATATAACATGAGTGGAAATTTAGGAATCCAGATAAGCTTTCTTCTTTTATGTTTCCACAGAAAAAGTGCATAACTATTCCATTTTACCATCAAATGAGTGATTCTCTGACTCTACTAGCTAGATGTAATTATTTCTACAGAAAAGATCAAATGATATGGTGAAAACACTGACTAATTGAAAAGGAAGAAAGATTTCCTTTATTTGGGGTACATGAGTAAAGGCTGTCACTTGATTGGGCCATGGAAGGCATTGCTGTAAGTGGCCTTTTCAATTCTATGCTCCCTAAATTGTAAGTGGCCCAATTGTAGCATCACTCTGGCACTCACTAAAAAAAGTAGACAACTGACAGGACACTGATGCGACATTTCACTTAAGTTCCATTAACGCAGACATTCCTTCAATGATTTCATTGAATATATTGATGGTAAACTTATTATTGATGACCAACTAAAGCTAGATGAAATATAATTTGATATGTAGAAATATATTATCTATGAATAGTTATCCATAGCTAGCTGTCATGAGAAATCATATATTGTTAAGCATCTAAATTTTTGTACTTTGCTAACACAATATGCAAATTATCTTATTTAAGTCTTATATCTGTCACTCAGGAAACACAGTTGATACTTGATACAGAGCAAAAAAAAACCAAATTTTTTTGCTCAAAATTTAACACTTAGCAAACAACATTCTCAATTTGAATCCAGGAAGCATGTTTTAGAACTGATGTGTATTTCCTGTATCTGGACTCCTTATCAAGATAAATTATATCTTTCATGAAATACTGGATAAAAAGAAGATACTAGCAATGCCTTGGCAAGGCTACCTAGTTTATCATTTTTAATGAACAATTAGTGGCCTTGCATTTTTTAGAAGTCGTGTGCCCTAAGTATAGGCTGTATAAAGGCTGTATAAAGGACTATTTCTATTTTTAGATATTTTGGTTGTTTTCTTTTCAATAGGGGACTATTTATGCCAATGAATCTTGCTAATTCTTCTCAACTTTCTTAAGAGATGAGAACTAGCTAGTAGATACTCAAATAGTTCCAGAAGCAGTTTTATAAAGTGGAAGCTACCACTATACCATTTTACATACAAAAATTAATATATATTTGGAATATGACTGAAGGAGTGGGGATTATTATCAGTTTTATTACTTATTTTCTTAACATCTCTACCTTGTTCTTAACAAAGTCACAAGTCACCCATCACACACCAGGCCCACCTCCATGAGCAGAATGCTCACAGAGAGTTGCCTAGGCTTTTATATTGATAAATAAATATTAAAGATATCACCTCAACATTACATTAGCAATTATACTCAGAAATTTCTAGTACTATTAAATAAATTAAAAGAAATTTTTTGAAAGTTACTAATAGAGTGATTAAAGGAATTGGAACACTAGAAAAATAGCTAAGAGTAGTTTGTGGTTAAAATGTAATTAAAATAATAAATATTGTATGAGTTTTTGGAAATATAGATATGTTTGCATATATATTTGGATATATATATATATATATATAATTGGATATTCAGGGGATACACCTGAAAAGGAATTTTTTTCAAAGCTATGTATTTAAATTTCTTTTTACACAGCAATCTTTGCACTTTCAAAATACTCTTCATTACACATAATACATTTGTCAAATCTGTGAGTCCATTCTTGGAAATATTTTGTCAAGCTCATATTCTTAGATGACTGACAGGACCACTCTCATTTTTTTCTTGACCTATTCTATATAATCAAATCACTGTCCTTTCATGTCCCTCTTCATCTGCAGACAAAAAGAAGTCACACATGGCAAAGTTAGATGAATAAAGTGTGTGAGGCAAGAAAGGTGTGTTGATATTTTGCCAAAACTGGAGCACTGAGATGAGCTGTGTGAGCAGGTGCATTGTCCTGGTGGCAAAACCAGCCCTCACCTGCCACAAATCAGGGGTTTTTTGGTCAAACTATTACTCAATAGTTTTCAGAATATCTAAATAGAAGGCTTGATTACCAGAATAACCTGGTGGAACAAGCTTCAAATGCACTCTACATCAACATTATTGCCCATTCGGGAAGTAGAAAAACATTCAGAATGAAATTTGTCATCAACTGACATTCCATCCTTTTGAATGATAAAAGAACACACACACACACTCTTGAGATTTTTCCCATAGCTTTGTGCTTGCAAGCTGTGTTCAATATCATAACAGTTTCTGGGGCATTTTTCCCAAGCAGGAAATAAGATTTTACTGTGCACACTGTTATCTTAAATAAACCATCACTCGAAAAATGAGGCTTGAGCAAAACAGCTATTGAGAAAAAATTCACTGTGACCAAGGGAGAACAACCTTTGCAAATGATGCCACTGGGTTCACTATCTCAGAACAAGTTCCTCAATGCTCATCTATCAGGAAAACTGTGTACTTCTAAAGCTCCACTGTCCCCAGCACAATTCTGTTTCGGGGGGGTACTCCTTTGTGTTCATATAGCATCTATGCGCACAAGACTAATTATCAATATAGATAGGGAAAATGTGTATGTATATATATTATCATATATGCAATATTATATACATCACTATAAATACAGAGAGAGTGCTCTGGTGGTGCAATGCTCAGCCTCTCAAATGCTAATGGACAAGATTTAAACCTATCAGTTTCCCAACAGGCTAATGATATTGTAGTCTGCTTCCCAAAAGATTATAACCCAGGAAACGTTATGGGGAAGTTCTAATCTGCCCTTCAAGGTCATCATGAGTCAGAATGAACTCAAAGGCAAGTACACATATATAGAAACTCAAGCACTCTCTTATGTATTTAAATGCAATATGTAGTAAGGCAAACATAGGTAAATATGCAAATTATCTTAAATATGTATTGACAATGGAATAAAATATTATAAAATGAAAGACGGCAAACAGAAAAATGTTCTAAAACAATCCTCATCGCACCAAATATTTCCTCTCTTCAAGTTTATCGCTAAAGCACACATGCATACTATCTTCTATACAAGCTCCTCTTTTATGATCCTAAGACACTTGCCTTTTGAAAATGGGCCAAAAAGAATTAAAGCCAGCCAAGTTAAAAATGACTGCTGGCTGAAGATGTTCCACCCGGAGATGCAATTTTTGTAGCAAATAAAGCAAAGAAGCAAATTATTAACACATGTAAGTGTGATTATGTGTGCCTTTAAGTTATTCAATTATTTCAGAAATTTCAAAATCACAACTCAAATTAATAGGAACAAGTTTATCACTTAAGTTTGTAAGGCTACCTCTGGAGCTCACCCTGGTGTACTTTCTGTCCCTCTGAGAAGTCAGCCATTCCCCAATGGTCTGAGACTATAGAAGGAAGTAGATTCTTCAGATCAACTTTCCAGCATCAGGTCAGAGTGAACAAAAACCCCATTCCATCCAAGACTTTACTTACATGAAGCTTGCTATATAAAACAGTGAAAATCACAACAGGGATTCATCTGAGAGTTTCAACTTGGTTTCCGTTGTAGAGTCAAGTGGATCAAGACCTACATGAGAAACAAACTATTTTCACATTGTGTGAAATTATTTGTCTAGATCTTGGCAGTCACAGACACACCGTCTAGAACTTTTCAAGATAAAGTTAAAGCAGATGCTCTAACTACCCAAGGACTTACACAGGAAACAACTTTTGTGGTTAGTAGAATGATTTAAATTTTCTCTAAATAAAAGAAATGTCAGAAAAGGCAGCCAGGAAAACTGTCCCAAAACCATTTAAGAAATTGTGCAGGTCAACTCGCTCTATTTGAACTTAATTTAAAAGCAGCTCGCAGTATGCATCTTAAAAGATACAGCGAGAATAAGAGAACCTCCTTTGGGTAATGGACCTAGTCTGAGATGTCTTCCTTTGGGGAATGGACCTGTGGGCAGAGTTCCAGTTCCAAATGCTGGGAATATGACAGCTTACATCATTGCAATCACATCCCTTTGAGGTTGGGTCTCTACTGACTGGGATGCTAATCACCACACAATGAATCCCATTCACTCCT